>BROG01001363.1:0-37500 GCA_030159075.1 Atrina japonica | reverse complement strand
GTGTAGCTGGATTCCCGAAAACATTAGACTCATTTTTTGACAATTTACCGTGTCCACAAGCCAGTATACACGGATTTTTTTTTTATCAAAGGCACACTGTTCCCCATTAGCGGATACCCACGTTTGACTAAGTAGTCTACTTAAAGCTGTCATCTCAACTTGTAAACCAAATGCATTAATAAAAAGATACCAATATAGTTTTTGAAACATCCCTGGTGTTTTACTTTTATTGGAAGCCATAGTTGTTCGGTTTTTTTAATAGAAACAATAACCCCATAAGCGATATCAAAGGTGAGCTAGCTAAATCTGTCGTCTTTTCTATCTACTGTCGTATAGAACAAACGTGTAAAGTAATGATGTTTGAGTATAACTCACCTACAAATCGAAAATAAATATTGATATCAACTCATTTACTCAAACTGGACACTTTACCGGCTAATATACGATGCTGTCAAATGATTTTGCGCACTTAAGATAGTTCTCGCCTTAGCACAACCACGAAATTATTTCTAAAGTAAATCATTGCTTCTGAAAAAAAGTTTTACTTTTTAAAATAGTTGGTGAAAAAACTTGGATTTAATTAACTAAATATAACAGAAATAGAACTAAATTTGCTTACTCCGTGCATTTTCCAAAAGTAAACTTCATATGATTTTGCGCAGTAAGTAATTTCCGGTTACAGTACTGTTTTGAAACGAACGTCTGACTGCTATTTAAAACATACACACATCATACTACATCATCGCCATCATCTGTTCCACTGCTCTTTTTTGTCTATTATTAACTGATCTTTTCCAGGGGTTGTTGCCTCGGTATGATAATTTATTGGGGCGCACTCCTTTCATTTCATTGCTAGACGATAGCTCATCGACACCCCTTTGTTTTCTTGGCATTGAGGTCATCATACTTTTGACTAGCTTTCTATGGGACAGTAAATAAATATTTCCTGTTCTCTATTTGATGATTTGTTTGTTTCTTTTCTTTCTTCCTCTTCTCCTGTTCAAGTTCTTCCTTTTCGTCATATTGTTCATTTTAAGTTTTTGCACATGACGGGAGGGATACATACTGAACGTCATTTTGCAGGTGTTATGGGTTATGGACTTCAATATTGTTTTCAAATTTTGCTTTTTTCCCTGGAATTAAAGGGTTACGTTTATAATGTCCTTCTTATCTGTCCCCCTGGTAGACGTTTTTTTTCCTAGAGATTTTGTAATTGTTGGCATTGGAACAACTGGGGCTGTTGGATGAAAGGTAAATAAACAAGTTTTAATATTGCCGGACATTATTGTATTAAAAATCAAGACACCCCTGTATGTTGTTGCTATAAACTCTGGAAGACACTTTTTGGGTGAGCATGCATGCGTTTATATATTTGAGAATTCAGACTCAATTTGAATGGACTTAATATAGAAAAAAATATCAGATACCAAAGTATAAATCAATAGAACGTCCATGGCACAGATACACATCCGGTTAAAATGGACAAACACCGAACTCTGGAAACCAAGAGGTAGGACCAAGTGTCATGGATGAGTAAACAACCTCCCCCCCCCCCTGTTGTCACAGAGACATCAAGTGACGGAAGGTAATGATTCCTGTGAGGTGATGGAACAGGACAAACCCAGGCACACCATTTCTTCTGACTTCATCTATTATGTTGACATTGCTATGGGTTGCGTGAAGTAAACTCTTACGAGCTGCACATGTTTCAAAATATTTTTGTGGGGAAAAAATCCAAAACTAGAGCAGAATTGTACTATTTTGTAGTAAATGTACTGTTCTTTGTTCCCTCAATACCACGTGACTTCATTCCTGCTGATAATCCTTGAAACATAAAAATGACAAATGGAGGAATTGTTTCACCAAGAGCATTAATATTAAGGTAGTAGAAGTTGTTCATTGTTCTAAGGTAACGTAACGTAATGTTGCTGTTTTCCGTATTTTCCAATAATATAAAAATTTCAGATACCAAAGTATAAATCAATAGAATGTCCAGGACATAGATACATCACACATACTGCTTGCCATTTCAAAAATTTGTCATCTATTGAACTTATATCCGAAGTAACATACAGAAATGCAATGCTCAGAAAGGTCCTCCTCTTTGCTTTTTAGTAAACATAGTGGATCCACCCTGCTTCACCTCTGTTCCGTTCTGCCGTTGGAGCATAAACCAGAGTGTATATTCAGGAATTCTATGGAATCGAGCATTTCTCCTAAAGACAAACTTCGGTTGCGTAACAATGCAAACCCAACGGAGCATTATATCATCTTTTATCGTGTATTACATTAGCAGTTGTCATTTTACTTACAGACGTCCATAGATTTTTTTCTAGGCAGCACGTTTCCCGCCTTTTATCGATATTCCGAGTTTTGTCCGATGACTGGCAAAAATACCCTCTTGTTAATTGTTTCGAAAAAGTTTAAATTGCTGCTTAAGCGATTATGTATGACTACAATTGTGTTACATGTAAACAATACACTTCTGAAATATTCGTAAGTGAAAACAAACGTTGGAAAAAAAATGATGCATGTGTTTTTAACTACTGGATATTCATGGACATTGTTTTTGCGGTTTTTTTTTAAACTAAAGACAAATGATTACCTAACCGGTATCAAAATTTTAAATTATCACTGTAAAACTCCACAGAATATTAAAAACCTCGAATCACTGATAGAAAGTATAGCTGTTTATACCGGTATATTATAACTTTTGTGACACGAGTGTACAGTTATCAAGGATGTAATTAACCATGATGATAATATTAATGCAATGTGTTTATGATTTGAATACTGTGTATCGTTTGATTAGATGTCATCTGGCGCGCTTGTATAAAACATCTCAAATTTGAGATTTCCTCAAGGTTGAGTGACGTTGAGATTTCCTCAACTGAGTTTTCCTCAAAATCGATTTGTATAAACATTCCTCAAATACCTTGAGGAAAATCACAGCTGAGGAAAATGTTGAGGGATTACACCATTAGATTTATTTTCCCACATTTCAGTATACTTTATTCCGAATTTTTAGAAAGATATTTGAAAATGATGAATGATATGACTGAATGGGATTACGAAATTTTATTAAATACTAGAAGGCGACGCCTCGAGGTTTTGCGGGAGAGAATGAGTGTTGATGAATATAAAATAAATAAAACAAATGATAAAAATATCAATTGTAACAATGTGTGTGTTTATTCATGATATGTGACCACAGTAGCCTTGTTTTTTCCTTTGTCTTTCTGTTTTATTCATGGCTACGGAATCAGTTATGTATTTACTTCCGTACCTCACAGACGCATGTATATGTATTTATAAATGAAACAGACAAATTGTGCGATTTCAGTCAAGATGATTATTTGTTACGACGAATTTGCAAGCTATTCTTTTACACTCATCCCGCTATATTTTAAGTCAACTTGAATCATTTCACTTGTACCTGGGAGTTGAAAACACACACACACACACACACACACACACACACACACACACACACACACACACACACACACACACACACACACACACACACACACACACACACACACAACAAAAAACAAACAAATGAAAGTTTTTACTGGGTGTTTTTTTTTTGTATTTTTACGTACAAGCCAACGCCTGTGATCATCTTTGATATGTGTAGATCCATAGGCCCTTGTGTGACATCAATCTGATCACAGGAAGTGAAATTTTGTTGGTATATTGATAAATAAATCGTATTTAATCGTAAAGCGGAATTTCAGGTTCCTGTGACCTGACGTTGTGCTTGAACTTTGTAGTTTCAGAGGCATAAACTCTGCAGTATTTTTTTGCCATTTGCCAACTTAAAGTTTCTCGGAGTCAATTACTTTTATTTACTTATAGAATGGTTCTACGCAATAATTTTCTCGGACTTGTTGGTTAGGCCTGTGGCTCTTTTCCCATTTAGGGGATGAAATTGTTTACACTGGACAAGAATAAGTGTAGTCATTTTAACATATATTTTTAAACATGTGCATTCAAATTCTAGATTATCCCTTTATTTTTTTTTAACTTCGAGGCACCCGTTTTCCAGTGCTTTTAGGAGTTGTTGCAAACTAAGTACATGTACATGCAGCGATATATAAAGCTAATATATATTGCGGGTATATGTAAACAAAATAAACTCAAACTTATAATTTCAACAGATTTGATAATCACGAAAATAGCGAAAATGCCGAAAAATAGATCGAAAGGATACTCGTATAAGAAACCGAAATTCAATCATAATGTATATGCGCGATTATTGATTAAGCTGAAAATGGATGACAAGGCGATTTTTTCGTACTATTTATCCAGTGCTGTGTATTTTATTTTCTTAAATTTTATTCAGGTGTATATTCACCCTCTTGTTTGAGAACTAACCCTACTTGTACATCTCCCTTATGTAGGTCTAGGCTGTCATATTCCCATTCGGTGGACCCGCAAAAAGTAGGTCAAAATTTGCATGTCGGTGATGTCACATTTGATTTTAAGTTGTACACATTGGGCCTGGCTTAGGCTAGGCCTACTTTCACGTCAAAGCTGAGACGGAAATCGACTTGAGTCGTCACCATTTTTCAGTCAGAAAAAATACTGAGGTATTTATATCGTATTTCAACTTATTTTGGTATACACCATTTATGATTTTTAATGCTGGTAGCCCAGACGATCTTAGCCTGTACAGTAGGCCTAGTTATGAGACCGCCATCGATGGTTTTCTATTCCGGCGAAGTTTAGTTAATAAAAATGCAATTTACTAGACTCATGGATACATCTACAGCTTTTTATTTTGAAAACAAATTTCATCTATGTTGTATGAATTTATTTATTACCAATTTCTTTCATCAATGTAATTTTAATGTTATTATTTTTTCACATATTGAGATCAGTGAAACGTTTGGGGGGGGGGGGGGCACATCGATTGACTTTCAGTGTCCATTTGAAAAAAAAAACAGTTACACAAATTAGGTATTCAAATGCATTCCACCAACATGAAACACGGTTTAACATAATCCCACAGTATGTAAATGTCTACAACATATATAATTTATGTTTACTCAATGCAAGCGTACCATAAAGGTGATGTCTACCATGTTTGTTTACATGTTGAGGGATTCCTCAAGCATTTGAGACTGCTATGAAGCTATCTCAAATATTTGAGGAAAATCTAAAATTTTGGTGAGGAAAAGTAGAATAAGAAGTTTTATACAAGCCGATTTGAAGAAAACTTCAAGTTGAGGAAAATCTCAATATTCCCCCTCAACTTGCGTTTATACAAGCCAAACTGAAAAATCTCAAATTATTAGAGGAAAATCTCAAATTTGAGGAAAACTCAAGAATAGAGATATTTTATACAAGCTGGACCTGTCCATTATTCCGCTTTGGGAGTACAAGTGTGAAATAACAGTTATTCTGTGGATTCGTCTTTTATAACGAAATTGTGAGTCAGTTTCTATTGATATCATTTAACAAAAAAGTTTACTTGGGGAATCAAAAATGGGTGATATTTCAAAAGAATTATATTTTTTTCGAATTCAAAACTTGCTTAAAACTTACGATGACAGCTTTAAGTCTACTAGATATGTGACATAAGCGTTTACTCAAATCAAGAACACTATTAGAGAAACACAATAATTTGAGTTTCCCCAAATTTAATAAGATACTCATATATCTGAGAAAAAATACTCAGACTTAAGTCTAAAGTCTGAAGTTTGTTTTTGTTTGGAAAAATCTAGGCCAGGGAACAATACAAGATGTAAAAATGTGAGATACCAAAGTATAAATAGTTAGGATGTCCAATATATAGGTACAAATGTGGTAAAAATGACAAACACAGACCTTTTAAAAATCAAAAGCTGGGATCAGGTACCATGGAGGAGTAAGCATCTCCTATCGATCGGTCACACCCGCCGTGAGTCCAGCGAAATAGATATAAGGTTCCTGAGGAACGAAGCCTTGTCATAATTCGTACAACCGTCTCAACCACAGCCATCGAACAGGTAACAGAACATTCCATTCAGTTACACAAGAGTAATATCATACAAGACTATTATACCAACCGTATAATTTGCATAACATAAAAACCCAGGGGTGGACATAGTCATGGATGCAAAGGGATCACCTGTTAACCGGTAACACCCAGTACGTAAATTGAACGCCAGTAACCAAGTGTTTGATTTAGCGGATACCACATTTATTTAGTTATTTAATATTTAATTAAATTATTTAGATTTCGAATTGAATTGTTGAATGAAGAGTAGAAGAGTAGAATATGTTGATACTATGACTTTGAGGGAAATGACGATGTTCTGAAAGCAGTTTAGAAATTGTAGCATCAATCTCTGATTAATACCTCCTCTGGGATATATACAATATTGTTTAACATCTGTCAGTATCTTGGTAAGGAGTGAATATACAGGTTTTGTTAAACTTTTGCTAGACCCTGCTCTGTACCTCTATTTGTACGTTTTTTGTTGTTGTTTTTTTTTTTTTTTTTTCTATTTTTTTTTTTTTTTCTATTTTTTTTTTTTTTTTTGTTGTATTGTGTTTTTTTCGTTTTTTTTTTTTTGTTGTTTTTTTTTTCGTTTTGTTTTGTTTTGTTTTTTTTTTTTGTGGGGGGGTATGTTGTTGTTGTTTTATTGTGGTTGGAGATGAAAATTATCCCACAAAGTAACATAGCTCGAAAGCAGTATCAGTAGTATTACGTATGCTTTCAAAAATCTCACCCTTTGAAGAAAAAGGTTTCCAGTGCATGTAGGATTACACGGTGATTCGTAGCAAACCCTAGTTCTTTTAATAAACATTTATGGAGACGTACTTTCCAAATAACTATTTTAATATTTCAGGCTCTATCTAATGAGACAAGTACTGGTCATGCATTGTGCCGTCTCATTAAATACTTTTGTGTTAGTGGGAAAACGCAATTTGTAGTTGCTATTTTTTTTTCTAAGTCAATACTTAAATTCAGACACAGTTTACGATTCCTCGTCTGCATGTCAGGTAACTCGTCTGGCTTCAACACCGACACGAGGAAAAGGCAAAAATGATCAACAGGTGATAATATATTACCTAATATGATTAAATCGACAGGTGTCCCTTATACTTAAACTACAGTTATCTAATTTTAATGTTTAATGCATTTTGCTCGATCTTGAAAAAGAAAAAACAGATAAATGATAAACATGTTCAACAGATATTTTTCAGCGTACCTTACCAGAAACATTTAAATGAAAACAATAAACGGACGACAAAAAAGCAATAACAATATCAGTAGTGATTCTCCATACCCTTTGGTACCGCTATCCATTCAGTGTAAACGATTCCTGGTACTTTGTCCTGATCCATAATACAATGTAATGCTTCCGGACCACTGTCTGAGTAAATTTCCAATGTGTCCCAATACCTGCATGACGTGTGAACAGGCAGAAATTTTTCGGAAAAAACATTTGAAGCTGTAGAAAGGAGCAATGCCACTTTCAAATATCCCTGAAAGAGTATATATATATATATATATATATATATATATATATATATATATATATATATATATATATATATATATATATATATATATATATATATATATATATATATATATATTGAATGTGTTTCTGTGTATGTTAATGTTGTTGTCGTTGTTAAGTCTGTATGCTTTTTTAATCGTAAAAGCCATACATTACCGCAAAACAAGCAAATCCCACAGAAAGAAATAGAAAGCACACACATCTAGATCTACATCTGTAACACACTGTACAGCCTTCAGGTCCATGTCGTGATATATCTAGGTCATGTTATGACCAGAACCACAAACCACAGAAATGAAAGTTCACTTCGTAGTTACAAGTGTAGCTGTTCTATTGAACAGTAAACAGAGACTTCGGCATAGTGCAACTTTTTCAAGCATCTCTGATAAACAGGTCGATTTGCTCGCCTGTACCAGATAATCTTGTTAGAATCCATTCATCACTTGCATCGTGTGAAATGAGGTCACGTGAAATACTTACTTAAGTTTCTTATGAATCTGGTACCATTGATTGGTAATAAATGTCAAATAAAATAGCTATTTTCAATTGTCAAGAATGAATATTAGCTGTCTCCCCTATTGTATGTAAAATTCAAATTTTCTGAAGTATATCCCATCAATCATATATCTGAATTCAAACGAAAATTCGTTATAAATATATAATACAGCATAAATATAGGAGTGGTTAGCCATTTGCATTTCTGACAGATTTAACCTTACTGCACCAAAGAGTCGAATATTCTAAAGTTATCTCAAAAGAAATCTAGTAAGTATAGAACATTAAAAATATTTTTTTTTTTTTTTTTTGTATTTTGGTTTTTTATTTGGTTTTTTTCTTTTTCAAAATGATAAGAAAATAGACTTTAATTACATTTAGTAAATGGGAATTACTTCTCGTCTCACAAGCTGTTTATGTGAAAAACTCCCACTGCTAAGCCAATTATATAGAATGAATTTCGTAACCAGCTGACTACATATTCATAGAAAAGTGCAATATATATCAATATAAGGATTGTTTGTCATGGTTTGAAAAGCATGGCGTATATATGTAATAGACCATGGAAACTATTCAATGTGTACATAATTCTTTTCCATGATTCATTGCATATATATTCCATGTTTGTTTTTTTTTCAAAATAAGGAAAACAACCCTTAATTATTTTCAGTGACTTAATTAGAAATGAAATACAGATAAACAGACGAGTCTTAAGCTACAACAGATTAAGTGCTAACTGGCCAGGTGCGAAATACCTGGATGTAAATTGATAGAGCAGTCAGAGTGGAATGAGGAGTGGTAAAATCCAGGCGGTAAGATGTTCACTTGCCAAGTAGAACAAACGAGTTAGTCACAGTAAATAAGTTAGTCACAATTATTTTTGTTTCTATATTTTTCTATACCCGTTTAAAATATGGGGTTAATGATATATGTTGATAGTCTGTGGTAGCGTGTACTCCCTGCTTACTGTTTGTTAAATTTAAATCCTAATCCTTTTAATTCATTGATGGTGAATATTTTGCGAGTCATTAGTTGTATAGAAACTGAGACAAAATATAGCTTTAGACTTGAAATTGAATCAACAATTAAACCTACACATGGCGTTGTGTTCGCTTTGAAACGGTTTATGGCGTAATACAATAGACAAGAGATCAGACGTCAATTTGTATATAAGACCGGCATGCATTTATGCATGACAGCAATTCAGCTCAGGGTTTTAAATATCTGATGGGAATCAATTGATTTCGACAAACATGTTTAGTTTATCTACAATGAAACACAGTTATGTAATGATTGAATGGAGGTAAACCGAAACAACTTGAAAGCATACGCGTGATCGGTAGGTAACGACCGTGAAAGTAAACATACAGTTGCTGTGTATAATATTCGTTTGTACGTATATATTATGTTTTCATTTTGACACAAATATTGTTTCATATTAATCAATACATACCCATACATTTTATATTTTCAAAGTATAATGAACATTTACTAAAGGAGGTTGGAAAAGTCCATTTAAAACGACAATCTATATAGATCTATAGTAACCTTACCATCAGCAGATATACATGGATAGTGGTGGGGAGTATAATGAAAGGTTACCGATGAATATCCATTATTCATTCATAATGGCACCACAATGCATTGATTTGCGTCGAATGTCTAAATGATCAGGTGTTTCACTGAAGCATTTGAATTCGGGTATAATATTTGTTAGCATGGTATAACCCGATTTGTATTGGTCCGACGGATCGCAAGGTGACACCAATACTTCACCTTTGTCTATCTCACATAGACAGCATTTAGACCGATCCGTTTCCCATTTCTCACCGGGGGCATAAATTACAAAGTAAAAACAAATAATAGGTTTAAATAATTTAACCAGATTCCCTATCCCTGATTTTCGAATTTAAACATAATTACAAATAAATTAGACTGCGCAGGTGAAAGGCCGAGGGTTTATCCCTTTACCACCTTCAACTTGTAAAAACACTTTGCTCTATAGGATTCCAATAGGTTTCTTGATGTTATTTCTTCGCCTAACCCAATCGTTCATTTAGTGTCATTTCAATTAATGTGCGATTTTTAACTATTTGAAAGACTATAACCCAGTCCTTCGTGACTCGGCTTTTCTGCGTTAGCACACCCCATGTTATTCGGATCCGGTAACTTGACCTTAATGGTGCGAATCAAGTGGTATTGAGAGACTTTTACAAAGCTGAAACTAAACCCCATGTCGATTTTCATGACTGTAAGTTGAAGCAGTGTGTTATGGTAGTACAAGCAACTAACTCATGTAATACATATTTTTTTTTCTGTATAACTGTATCAATGGACCAGATCAACAGACCAGGAACATTTATAATCTAAAGACTAAATAGGTGTTGTAGCATTAACAAAGGATATTATTAAGTGTTTCAGCCAAAATCATAAAATAAACCAATAAGAGCAATGCAGCTGAAAAATATTTAAGAACGAAAATACGGATTAAAGCCATTTAGTCGCCATTTTTATTTTACAGCCACCATCTTGAAAGCGTATTAAATCCTGTTGGCACACAGTCGATTTCTATAAAATACTGGTACTGCCCACCTCCATATTTCCGTTAAATATAATTGATAACACATTTTGTCCGCTCTGTCAAACTGGTCAATTGTTGAAAACGCCTTATATTGATTTATCATATTCATAGTATTTATTCGTAAACATAGGTACTATAGACACTTATACATTCGGTTTTCTACCTTGACAATTTTCTTTATAGGTTTGTTATAGAAACAAAGACATTACGACTATACGTACCATACTGTATTTCATTCTTCTATAATCCACTTCACAAAAATCAATTCATGTGCACATTTCTATTTAACTATACAATATAATTACACGAATTTGTCCATGTCATCTGTTCCGAAGTATTCTTGTTTTATGTACTTTTGAAAACAGTAAGTGTATGATTTTTTTGTTTGATTGGTATTTTATATCCCATTGCGAATTGTATACTTACATTGGGACGTCACCCGCTCCAAGAGAAGTACTATAAATTGTGAAATGTCGCCAATGCATTCAGGGTTCTTTTACGTGCCAAGCCTTAAGCGACGCCGTACCTCTCTTTTAAGTCTCATCCGAAAGACTCATGGCTTTCACTGCATATACTGAGCTCCTGGCGAAGGACAGTCACTTTTTAAAGCCTTACGTTTGACACGGTCCCGAAATCTAACCCTTCTTCTGCTTGTGAGTCGAGCGCTTTATCACTAAGCCACCGCAAGCGGTTCCTGTTGGTTTGAAAGGACGGTCAACTTCACATTTTCCTTTATGAGAAAGGTGAATATCGTCCATATCACGAACTCCACGTCTCTGAGTAGTAATATTTCGTCTTCTCCTGTCTATTGCATTTGTTACATATATTATGGCAGTGCATGCTTAGAGCCAAATAAGTTACTCACACAGGAATACCTTGTTGAACCATTGGAACCGTCGCGGAAAGAGTTTTATAGTTGCTACGGGGATCATGTTAAACAATATGAACCCCCCCCCCCATTAAAGATCATGCACATCTATTCGATTTTCGAACGAACTGGAACGGTTCCCATGGGATATTTGTGACGACATGCTTATGTTGGGCGCTGACACCTTTCAAACATGTGCTCACATCCTATTTGTATTCCGTGTTGAGACCGTTTTATACTTTTGTATCGTATTGTAATGAAGTAATATTGAAGAAGTACCAATCAATAATCAAAAAGTCCATTATCACACGACGAATTATATTGGTCGATGGTCTCAACATGAAGAACAATTACGAATCCCAAAAGAGATAAAACCAGGTGTCCAGAGGGAGTCAAAGTCTTCTGCTAGCGTCGGTAAAAATATAAAGTTTGGTGAAGAGGTCAAGCGGTGAAAAGCATGATTGGTGAAACAGAAACTAGTTGTGGCCGTGATTCAGAATAATATTTAATATTTCTGAGAAGGGGACTTCATGATGTTTAACAAGATACCTGTATTGACCATTAAACTTCTTAAATGAGGACCCTAAGCGTTCAACAACATAACATTTTGTAAATAATATATTGGCCAGTCGTTTAAATCTCGAAAAAAAAACATCCATAAGAAGACCATGCCCTTATATAACGTATAAATTGTAAAATGAAAACGCCATAGGGAGGAAAAGATGGGAAATTACTGCTTAGAAACGAGAAGTATGTTATATGGAAATCGAAATCGTCTCGTTTGTCATAGAGGGATGTGTGAAGTTGACCGTCGTTTCCAATCGACAGGAGTAAATCTATGTAAGAAGCAGATGTGTTGCTCTCTGTCGTCTAATTGATCTCTAGCTCTACAGGATAACTCAAGCGCTTAATATATCGATTAGTACTTCTTTATTACATTTGTTTGATCCGCAATTAATTCTTTGTTTATCCATTTCTGTTTCTTATACACTTTATTTACGATTAGGCATAGATACTAAAAAACACAAAAAATCGCCAGCAGTTGTATCAAAGTGACTGACATCAACACCAAAAACATTATCTAATGTTTTGATACGTATTCTTCCTTGGTCTTTACACACTTGGCCGATTACCTTTCAATGTTTAAAACAAAGGAGTGGATGAGATGAAAGATATATTTTCACAGAATCATCTACAACTTTCCATTCTTTTAAAGGACCATGGCCGCGATTTACGCTCAGTAAGGTTGTTAAGTTTGTTATGTGTGGTAATATGCTTTGCAAAATGTTTATGTAAAGTTATTATCTTCCCATTAATTAAGCTTCTGGGTTATTCTCTGTATCCTAATTATGTGAGTTTGAAGATTAAAATGTAATTATTGTTTACTCGTAACGACAATAAATACAAACTGAGTTGTGTAATATCCAATGCAACCTCAAATGAATAAGTTCAACATATGGGTCACATTAACAAAACTTATGACTTCTCTACTCTTTACACTACTAGTCCACATCATAAAAATAAAAGAAAGACTTTTCAGCATCATAGACAACTGTTTTTTTCACTAAAGGTGGTACCCGAAAATCTAAATATCTAATGTTTGGCTATAAGGATACTTATTTCGTCAAACACCACTCTGATTCTACACATACATATTCTGAAGCTGAAATAAAAACCATGCTGGAATTTCTAATAGACAATATATTTGTAATGTTCGGAGACGTGGCCTTTCATCAAACTGTCGGCATTCCTATGGGAACCAATTTTGCTCCTTTATTGGCCGACCTGTCCCTTTATTCATGCGAAGCAGACTTCATTCAAAAACTGCTGAATCAAAAGAAGAAAATGTTAGCTGTGTTCTTTAATTTGACATTTAGATATATCGAGGTAAAGGGGTCGTTATACTTTTCGAGCATTCGGGGGTTTGATTTTGTTTTCGAAAACAAAAAAGATTTAGATCCCCCTCATCGAATCATATCTGTACTTTTTGTGTATACCGTATCTACAGACTTTTCATCAGAAATATACATCTGTGTATCCAGTGAAGTTTTCAGCAACGCACGAACAGCAACAAGCAAAAATGGTTAGTTTATCCATAGCTAAATAGGTAATACAAAAGTTATTCCATTTTTCCAAAGATTAAGACCCTTCAAAAGCATAAACAAGGCTATCTGCATCTTATTGTCGTTCGGGCATTTAGCCGTGTTTGTTCTTCCGGTAAACAGCAAGGTGTTCCGAATGAACTATACACATACACACAAACGCACACACACACACACACACACACACACACACACACACACACACACACACACACACACACACACACACACACACACACACACACACACACACACACACACACACACACACACACACACACACACACACACACACACACACACACACACACACACACACACACACACACACACACACACACACACACACACACACACACACACACACACACACACACACACACACACACACACACACACACACACACACACACACACACACACACACACACACACACACACAGATGTGTAGTGAGAATGAAATCATGAAAATATAAATGTCTGGAATCCACATAATAGACCACACTACACACAGACCCTGAAAAGGTATAACACGACAAAATCACAATGAATGAAACCTAGTTTTGATTAGAAAAACCTAGCTTTTATCCAGTTAATCCTGTTTTTTCTCACTTAATCCTAGTTTTTCTCATAAGCCAAATAAACTAGGTTTAATTAAGAAAATCAAGGATTAAATTAGCTGAAATAATATTAATACACATAAATGTGGTTGTAGTTGAGCCAAACCCAGTTTTTCTTGGTTAAACTAGGTTTTTCGAGAAAAACTAGATTTAACTCATTTTGTGATTTTGGCGCAGTTGTACTTATTTTTTTCTCAGTTAAACATAGTTCTTTTTTCAGTTAATGTAGGTCATTAAGAACCTAGAGTAATTGATAAAGGAAACCGAAATCACGACCCTTGCTTTTCTCGAGCTAAACCTAGTTCGTATTAGTTAAACCTAGATTTTCTTCATTTCATTGCGTTACGGATTAAACATAGGTTTAGTTTAGGTAATCCTGGATTTTCTCGTAACCCACACTAACTGAATTAAAACTAGGTTTAACTGAGACAAAATTTGATCGGTAAATATAATACTAATACTCGCCGATATTCTTGTGGCTCAATTAAATGTAGTTTTTATCGGTTAATTTAGTTTTTTCTCGGGAAAATCTAGGTGAAGCTATTGTTTGTCATTTTGGCGCAGTTAAACTTAGTTTCATTTCCAATACTTTGAGTTGAAGAGAAAACGTAGGCTGTACTGACGATCCAGATTCATCTGCGAAAAACTAGGTTGAACTTATTAATGTGAATTTGGCGTAACATATACAATATATATATATATATATATATATATATATATAATATATATATATATATATATATATATATATATGTATATATATATATATATATATATATATATATATATATATATATATATATATATATAATTGTTCTGATACAATATATTTTTACCATCCCTTCTCTATCATTCTGTCTGCAATATGCATTCTGAATAAATATCTTTTGACGATTACGCTGAAGAAAATGTAACAGATACTTTAATCTAATTTTTCTTATTTTGAATCAAAAAAAGAAAATGTTCTGATGTATGTATGCGTGTGTGTATGTAGGTAGGTAAAAAGGGGACAAAAAGGCACACCTATCAATGGATAATCGAAACTATATGTTCATTAGAACATGATAAATTAGAAACACATATATAGTCTCAAGATGAGGACCTAATTCAAATCCCAAACACGATGCTAGCAGGTGCCTGCAAGGAGTTACCTTCCTCTGCCAGCATATCTCACCCGTCCGAAATGCTCCATGGGGACCTTTCTAGTTCAGAGGAAGGAAGACCGCCAAGTGGATAGGTAGACTGGTAGGTATGTATGTATTAATTATATAGGGTAGATACCGCAGTCTTAAGAAGGCGAACGTTTGAGGTGTCCAGGTAGCGCAGTGGTTAGCGCACTCGCTTTTCACCAATGCGACCCGGGTTCGATCCTCGGATTGAGCAGGGAAGTATGTGAAATGGTTACCAACCCGGATACGCTCCTGTCCTTCGGACTGAGACAGTAAAAACCGAGGTCCCGTGTCACAGTGGTTGTCTGCACGTTAAAGAACCCTCACTGCTCAATGGCCATAGGTGTCGAGCATAGGCCAAAATTTGAAGCCCTTCACCGGCATTGGTGACGTCTCCATATGAGTGAAAGATTCTTGAGTGGGACGTTAAACAACAATAAACAAACAAACAAGCGAACGTTTGATACCATATTATATACATTTTAAAATCTCATATACCAAAGCATACTTATGTGGGATGTCCAAGATAGAGATACTACAGTATTAATCTCCAGGATACCAGGGTATATGTTCATTGTATATGAGTAAGCATATATGTTGGCCGGTGATACCCGACGTAACTCCACAATCAAATCCAAATGAAATGGTTTAGGGACGAATATAAACCATCTTGTATATCAGTGTATAAAATGACACAGATACAAACCCATCAAAAATGGACAAACACAGATTTGTGGAAACCAATAGGTGGGATCAGGTGCCATGGAAGAGTAAGCATCCCCTGTTGACCGGTCACACCCACCGTCAAGTCTAAATGAAAAAGGTGAGGAACAAATTCTCGCAAACAAGACTATTATACCGAATGTAAAATTTCCGGAACGCTGACATCGATATCCATGTTTCAATAATTTGTCAGTGAGTAGTTTACATCTGTATATGAAATGTTCATATGTTGTACACACCTTGCCATATCGGATTATTTGTGAAATATACATTACATATATGGGTGACTCTGGGATGTTACTATTGATACGGAAAATATACAATGGGAAAGCCGAAATCGTCGCGTTTATCGTATAGCTTAGTTGTCAATTCCCCGTCTGTGTCTATAGTAAATATATGTCTTATATGAAACGTGTGTGTCAGATTTTGGACACTGCTATGTTTTTCTTCTTTTGATTCAGCCATTTCTGAATGAAGTCTGCTCCGTATGAATAAAGGAACAGGTCGCCCTATAAAGGAGCACAATTGGTTCCCGTAATGATGACGACAGTTTGTTGAAAGACAACGTCTCCGAACATTATAAATATATTGTCTATTGGAAATTCCAGCTTGTTTTATATCAACTGCAGTGTATTTCTGTGTAGAATTTGAAAGGTGTTTGACAAAATAAGTATTATGATAACCAATCACTAGATATTTAAATTTTCGGGTACCACCTTTAATGAAATAAAAGCTTAAAAAAATAAAAAAAGTATCCGTTTTAATTTTGTATATGGATTAGTTGTGTAAAGAGTAGAGAAGTCGTGTGTTTTGATACAGTTAATTTGAGAAAAAAATGTGTGCCTTTAAATTTTCTGAAAGTTGTTTTTTTAAGAATTTTAAGTATCCACATCTGATTTACACCGCTTCTGGAATAAGCAACTGTGCAGCATTGCTGAAGTTTCTCCTTAACAGCTATCGATATCTTACGAATCCTCGTTATATTTGGTGCAGACGGTTCAACAACCGATATCAATATAGATCAGGAAAATCAACACTTCCGGGATGTCCGAATAGCGCAGTTAATGGCGCACTCGCTTCTCACCAATCTATCTTTGATTAGACTGGAGGGTATATGAGATGTTGTGGTAGTCGCCAAGTCTGATACGGGGGCTTTTCTCCAGTTACCCCGGTAAATACATTGAGTAAGATCGTGTAAGTATGCCTACCATGTTCCAGGGATTTTATTATAAACGTTTAACAGAGCACATGTTTGTATTGAGTAAGTTTTTGGTATACGAACTATGTTCCAGGTATTATATAATAAAATTGCATTACGTGAAAAATCCGTGCATATAGTTTTTGGGTCAGTAAGATAAATGAAACCGCCAAACTCTAGTACAACAATACAACTGTATTTGCATCCCAAATTATTTCATTTCAAATTCTCCGATGTTTCAGCTATTTACTTTTTGTCTATCATATCTTTATATATTTCTAGGTTTTATATATTACTAACAAAATTATTTTTTTCAAACTCCCAATAATGGTCCTTAGCAATATCAATCAGCAACGCATTATCAGAATCTGTACCAACATCACCTATTTTTTAATATTTAATCGTATCTTTCCTGCATTGTAGAAATATAGACAGTCTTGCGATTTTATGTATTTAAAATGAAAAAAGTACTAAATTATTTACAAAAGAAAAACTTTCTCAGAATTTTCAAAATTTCAAAATCTATCGGGTGAACATCATATCGAACCTCTTGGAATTAGTATGTTTTTTTGTATTCGCCTAAATTCCCTTTATTGTTGGAGGTAATCAAACCCTTTAGCTTATTTTACCCCAAAACTTAACTAGCACCTTGGAAAAGGTGTGTCGGGACAATGAACAACTGAAAATGTACATGTGTGGAATGCACACCGCATAACCATTTTGTAGAAACACTGTGAGCAGGTATGACACGGTAAAATCTCTTTCTTTTTAGATGAACCTAGTTTATCGTAGTAAAATCTGTTTGTATCGTTTTAAACCTAGATTGCCTCTCTTAACCATTGTTGTTTCCTTTAGTCAACTTGAGAAAACTGGGTTTGTAACAGAAATAAAGACATTAAAATGAACTTACCATACTGTAAATACGTTGACGTTAATGTAGTTTCCACTTAACTGTAATCAGTCGGATGACAATGTCTATTTCAATGTGAAAAACAATACCGGAGAATGAAAAATGTCCTCCTGCTATGAATTGTTAACAAACTATCCTGCATTAACTTTTGATATCTCACTTCTTACACGTTGAATGTTATTTAAAGCTTCTTTACAAATAGATGCATTCAGGAAGTTATTGGTAAACTTACCCTGTCCCAGTTAATTTATAGTTACTGTTTAACAAAGTGTGTATATTTGTATTGCGTAATTCATTCATGCGCAGATAATGACACAGCTGAATTCTAATACAACATTGCCGTAAGTGTTCCCTAACATATTTCCTTTTAAATACCTTTGTTCTCTAACATTTCAACTATTTTCTCGTGAATTATTTTTTTTCTTTTATACTTTTATATATTTCTAGTTCTTTTTAGATATCTCCAACCAAATTAAAGAAATGTACCAAAAAACGCAATAATTATTTCTAACAATATCAGTTTATCAAAAATGCATCATCTGAACCAGTACCAATATCACTTAACTTTATAATGTACATCTTCTTTTTTTAAATAATTGACTAATTGACTAATTTGCAATACGTAAAGCCCGGCATTGAATTGAGTTAAATGTATCGTTTAACATAAACCATAATCCGCCTATAAACGTGTACCGTTTAATGAATGCAAACATGTCCATGTTATAATGAATTTACTAATTACTTAGCATATGGTAATTTTGTATCTCTGTGTACATTAGCAACATATTTAGCAAAAGAAAGAAAAATGTATTGGCGATTGTAGATCATTAAAAACAAATGCAAGTTGAGTTATAATGACAGTGTTATTAACTATTTGGTAGCAATATTTTAACACCCATACCGTGTATTTTCGTTTAGTTTTATGCATACGTTACTTTATTTTCGGTTTAAATTACATAATCTTACCATAACTATTTGTTCGTCGTGTTTTATGATTTCTTTGTTGTGTTGTAAAACGCACACATGAAAGACGGGGTCAAGGACGGAAGTCCTATGTTTACCTTGCCATATATATTGGCTTTTTCTTAATATAGTAACTCTGCATGGTATCTCATTGATTTTCTTTCACAGTGTCCGACATGGACTATATGCAAGCTTGAGAGAGTTGTTCCTCTTTACAAGTATTTCCGAAAATATGACATTTTTCTGTATCTATATCTGCGTAACAGAAAGCTCAGAAATCGTTTATGCAAGTTCTCAAAATATAGGGAATTTGTATCGTTTACATGGCACCAAAACTTTGAAATTATTATGGACGCATGTGAGGTGTTGGCCATACACTGCGCTAAGAAAGTGGATTATGTCGATAAGTAATGTTCTTAAACGAAGAATTCGACGACTTAAACATGATGTCAACACAAAACACAATTAATGTTTTCGTGACCCTGATGTCAGAACACTTTCTCGTCTCCACGAACACGATGTCATCGTTCCTGCTGTCAAAGTATCTAACAACTTCACATTTGTTTGCAGGCGATACTACACCAGTATCCTACAAGTGGACCTTAAACTAAAAACACTACCTGAAAATCATACATACTCTCTAACCGTTTTTTCTACCTCTGAAATATTAGAAAATCATAAATCCGTTCTCGCTTCCTTTGGGATACCTACAAGTGAAACGGAGCTTGAATAGCCATATATGTATTGGATTTCGAAGATGCACAAAAATCCCTATAAACATCGCTTCATTGCGGGTTCATTTAAGTGTTCCACCAAGCCTTTATCTATTTTGCTTACCAAAATTCTATCACATATTAAACAAGGTCTTCAGAAGTTCTGTATAACGGGCTACTCAAGAAACGGCGTCAATCAGATATGTATCCTAAGGAATTCAAAGGAATTGTTGAAACATATAAAATCTCCAAATTTCAAACATATCACAAACATTAAGTATTTTGATTTATCGATTCGTTACAGAACAATCCCTCATCAAAAACTCAAAAACAGATTAAAATCTATTACACAAATACTTGAGAATACAAATACTCAAGAAACGGCGTCAATTAGATGTGTATCTTAAAGGATTCAATGGAATTGTTGAAAACTATAAAATCTCCAAATTTCAAACATATCACAAGCATCAAAAACTACAAAAATAGATTAACATCCATTATACAAAACTCTTTTTTATACAAAAATGGAAATCGCATATATAAATATTTGGTGGTAGGTCATGAAGAACCTTATATTGTCAAGGCACACTCCGATTCCAATAACAAGTACACTGAAGACGATATTATCAAGATGCTGGGGTGTCTAGTAGACAACCTCTTCATGATTTTTGCGGGAAAAGTTTTCACACAGATTGTCGGCATTCTATTTGGTACCAATTGTGCAACTCTCTTGGCTGACATATTTTTATATTCATATGAAGCGAAATTTTTCTCTCAAAAGGACAAACAGTTAGCATCTCGGTTGAATTTTATTTACAGGTATATCGACGATGTTCAGGCCATCCATAATTCAGAATTTCAGAATTACTTCGGTCAGATGTTTCCTGTTGATCAAGAGATCAATGAGACGACGGAGAGCAACATATCTTCTTCTTACCTAGATTTACTCCTGTCGGTTGAAAACGACAGTCAACTTCACACATCCCTCTATGACAAACGAGACGATTTCAATTTCCATATCACAAACTTCCCGTTTCTAAGTAGTAATATTCCATCTCCCCCTGTCTATGACGTTTTCATTTCATAACTTCAATTGCCGATTGAAGTGATGCACAACATTAGTGTTTATACCATCAACATAGCAATGTTCTGTAACAAATAATTTAATATTAACAAAATCAATATTTCCATAGAGGAAGTCTGAAAATTGGAGAACACTAGTGATTTACGGCATATTTAACACTTTTTCAATTATATGGTGGCAGCCAGTTGTTAATGGAAGAGAGAACACGGTTAAAATGCCGTGTGGAAAGCCGACTGACCTTTCGCAAGTAAACTGGCAAACTTCCGCACATAAATCTGCTTAGGATCACGCGGGGTTCGAACCTGCGTTGGAAAGAAGTGAGATACTTCATGGTTCAAAGCGCGACGCACTTACCACTCGACCACGGAGGAGGCCCCTCTGTCGATTAAACATAAACATTAAAGTAAAATTGAAGAAGTACCAATCAATTATCAAATCCAAGTCGATTATAACACGACGAATTAGGTGTGCAAATTGTCTGAAATTGAAGAATAATTACGAATCTTAAACAGAAGGAGTCAGAGTCTTCTGCAATATGCCACACCCGTCGCAGATGTGCCATGGAAGCCTTTCTAGTTCGATGAACGTGTCAAATTCGGTAAAAAGGTCAATATTGGTGATGAGGTCAAGTTCGGTGAATACCATGATTGGTGAAACGGAGTCAGTGTCTATGGCCGTGATCCAGAATACTATCTAATATCTCTGAGAGGAACACATCATAATGTTTAACAAGATCCCTGGATCAACCATAAAACTTCTTAAACAACGACTCCAAGTGTTTAACAACTTGTCTAAGTAGTTTATTGGCTAGTCTAGCTAGTTTAATTTAGCTGTCAGAATAAAACATTTATAAGAAGAGCATGCATTACGTATACGCTGTGAAATGAAAACGTCATAGGCAGGAGAAGATGGAATATTACTACTCAGAAACGGGAAGTTTGTGATATGGAATTTGAAATCATCTCGTTTGTCAACGAGGAATGTGTGAAGTTGACCGTCTTTTACAATCGATAGGAGTTAATCTAGGTAAGAGACAGATGTGTTGCTCTCTGTCGTCTCATTATCCTCTAGCTCAACAGGATACATCTGACCGAGGTAATTCTGAAATTCTGAATTATTTATGGACAGAACATCGCCAATATACCTGAAGTAAAATTGAGCCAAGACGTTAACCGTATGTTTCCTTTAGAGAGCAGAGACTGTATTGATGCCGCATCATATGAATACAAAAATATGTCAGCCAAGAGAGGTGCTCAATTGGTACCCAAATGGAATGCCAACAATATGTTGGAAAACATTCCCCGCAAAGATGTTGTCTACTAGAAACCGCAACATATTGATAACATCGTCTTTAGTGTACTTGTTACTGGAATCAGAGTGTTCCTTGGCAAAATAAGGTTCTTCATGACCTAACACCAAATATTTATATCTGCGATTTCCATCTTTGTATACAAAAAGTATTTGTGTAATAGATTTTAATCTGTTTTTGAGTTTTTGATGAGGGATTGTTCTGTAACGAATCGATAAATCAAAATACTTAATGTTTGTGATATGTTTGAAATTTGGAGATTTTATATGTTTCAACAATTCCTTTGAATTCCTTAGGATACATATCTGATTGACGCCGTTTCTTGAGTAGCCCGTTATATAGAACTTTTGAAGACCTTGTTTAAGATGTGATAGAATTTTGATAAATCAAAGGACTTGATGCTTGTTATATATTTGAAATTTGGAGATTTTAAATGTTCTAACAGTTCCTTTGAATTATTGAGAATCCACATTACATTGACGCCGCTTCTTGAGTAGGCCGTTTTACAGTACTTCTAAAGAGTTTATTTGATATGTGATAGAATTTGGGTAAGCAAAAGAGACAAAATGCTTAGTGTAACACTTAGATGACCCCGCGACGATGCGGTTGTTGTAGGGATGTCTGTGTATCTATGGTTATTCAGGCTCCGTGTCACCTGTGGGTATTCCAAACAAAGCGAAAACAGAGTTATGGTTATCTAATATTTCAGAAGTAGGACAATCGGTTAGAGAGTATGTATGATTTCCAGGAAGTGTTTTCAATCCAAGTTCCACTTGTACGATGCTAAAGTAGTATCGCCTGCAGACAAATGTGAAGTTGTTAGATACTTTGTCAGCCGGGACTACGATAAAATTTCCATGGAGACGGAAAGTTCCCTGACAACATCAGGGTTACGAATAATTGACACAAGGTCGTCGAATTATTCGTTTAAAAACATTTCTTATCGACTTAAAAGAAAGAATATCAGGTTCGAAATAGTCTTTCTTAGCCCAGCGTATGGCGTACTCTCCACATGCGTCCATAACAATGTCAATGTATTACGCTCTTTTGATATAGCTACGACCGATACTAATTTTGAGTTATCATGTTTATATTGGCTACCTAAATTTCACAAAACACCATTTAAACAGAGACAAATAGCAGAATCCAGCAAATATCTCTCGTTGACCCTGTCAGCGTACTGTGGGAGTAAACTGGAGTACCTAGATAAAGTCCACGTGTCCGACTTGTCAATCATCATACCATCTCACATACTCTACTGTCAAATCCAAGTTTGGAACTTTGGTCGCATTGGTGAGAAGCGAGTGTGCTAACCATTGAGCTACTCAAAGGTTTCCTAAACTGTAGCGGTTGCTAAGATGTCTGTACCAACTGCAATGTGGATTGGTTCTTCAGTTATTTCATTTGGATCTGACTTTTGATTCATGACGGGTATGGTAAGTCAACAGGGATGCTTTCTTTTCCATGACACCTGACTCCACCTCTTAATCACCGGATGTCCGTGTTTGTCAAATATTTATCATGTTATTAATACCACCTAAATGACTGACTCAAAGTGGTCTTATCAGTGAGGTTGTTTCTTCAGTGAGGTTCTCTATTTATCAAAGATTTCTAAAGAGACTGAAAGCGTGTGGTCTCAAATACAAGATGATCCCTTAAGCGAGGTGGTCTTTAGGCGAGGTTCAAAATTAATTATCTGATATATACATGACTATATATATTTCTGATTTATCGTTTTGTAATGGACTTTGGGTTTCGATTTACCGTTGGTTCATTTTTCCGTTTGTCCCTTTTTACGTATCTTAGTAACTTAGTTTTTGCTCAGATGAGTTTGTGTTTTCTCATTAAAAAGTTTACTCTTTAATTCATATTAATCGGAAAAGTGGGCCAAAATCTTAAAAATAGTTTCAACTATTTATTCTCGAGGAAAACTACAATTCAAATGAGAAAAACTAGGTTCAACAGCAACAACCATATCAATGAGTATTAGTATGATTTTAGCTGATCATAACTTTTCTCAGTTACGCCTAGTTTTTTTCCAGATAGTGCGGGTCACGGGCAAATCTAGGGTTAACTGAGGTAAAACTATATTTAACCCGTAACACAATCAACATGGAGAAAAAATAGGATTAACTGATGAGAACTAGGTTAATGTTAATGAAAATGTGATTTTTGAGTGTTTCATAAAGGAGACCCAGTTTTTTCTTAGTAACCTACTTAAACTGAAAACAAAATGAGAAAAAAAGTAAGTTTAACTGCGCAACAATCAAAGTGATGAGTATTGATATGATTTAACCAGATTTAATATTACTTTTTCTTCGTTAAACCTAGTATTTGTCACACTAACGCGGGTTATGAAAATAGCCAGGGTTAAGTGAGACAATCTAGGTTTAACTGGATTTTACTTTAAAACAAACAAAGTTTAACTCATAAATGTCATTTCGGCGTATCAGTCCTGCTTTCAGTGTTTCTATGGAGATTTTAACTGCGCCAAACTCACAAAAATGAGTTAAACTTGTTCTTTTCTCGAGAAAACCTAGTTTAACTATACCAAAATCACATTTATGAACATTAACATTATTTAAGCTAATTTAACCCTTGTTTTACTAAATTGAATCTACTTTTTCACAAGTTTATTTTGATTACGAGAAAAACTAGGATCAATTAAAAAAGCATAGGTTTAAATGAATATAACCTAGTTTTTTTCTGTAAAACACACACACACACACACACACACACACACACACACACACATATATATATATATATATATATATATATATATATATATATATATATATATATATATATATATATATATATATATATATATATATATATATATATATATATATATATATATATATATATATATATATATATATATATAAATGTCCATCAAACAATATCTTCAGGCTGTGTTTCTTCATCGCCCGATGTCCTAAATCCAAAACCACATCCTGGTTGCTCTAGTAAACTTTCTATCAAACCATCAATGTTGTCTGGATTTTCCACACGTGATATCAGTGATGCATTCATTTTCTGATATTGCAATGAAATACTGTTTTTATGCTCCTAACAATATCTAAATACAACCCCTTGTTCTTTTCTGTTTCTGTTCGGGATTGGATCGTGCGTTCTACCTACGTATGTCGTGGTACGTAATAACAATTCGATACCGGTTCATTGTTAGGGAACAGTCTGGATTTCAGTTGAAATAGACCAATATAATGATTCATCGAAGTAAAAATAAAACAAATACGTAGGTGTAACTAACAATACAATTTAAATGATATTTAAATAGAAAGACATATATCTCGCTCTCTAAGTGTTATTGTTTTGAGCTATTTATATCTCGCTCTCTAAGTGTTATTGTTTTGAGCTATTTTAGTATCTACATCCAATGATACATGTATAGTATAATTTCCTCAAGAAAATTAAATTTCAGATTGGAAACTTTTACAATCAATCCGAAAGAACAAATGCATCCCATACTCTTTAAGAAAACAAAAATAAACACTTTAACAAGTCAGGCTAAAATGACTAGATATTTAGGAAAATAAGCATGCCGCTGCTCCGTTGTACATTGGGCATGAAAGTAATACTATACTGAAAATAAGTGCCTGTCCAGTCTGAATATTGTTTGCCGCAATATGTTTTTTTCTTTATCGATATTACCCCTGTATTAAGTAGTCAACACCCTATGGCATTTACATATGAGTGAAAGATTCTTGAGTGAGGCTTTAAACAAAAATAAACAAAGATACATACATGAATATAAACGATTACTCGATGAAACTTCAAAATATTAAATATGAAATCTTTATTAGGTACGAATTCATTTATCAAATGTACATTGGTCTATGCTGTAATTTTGACGGAGCTCAACCGGTGGTGTCTAATTGCCAAAAACGTCGTGAGCATTATATCTTTGGTATTGTGATGATAATCTTCATCTGTAATGGCTAACCTGCCTCCAAAAAAGTATAATAAAACGAATTGTATACATGTTTAAACACCACAATATAACTTTTTGAAAAATTAGTACCGCAGTCGTTAACAACCGAAGGACAAAGGAGATCGCATTGATGTTTTAAAGATGATACCATCTACCCTTAGTAGAATTATGTATTGATTGTGTGTGTATTGTATAACCTTTTGATTCTAGAATGATAAATCAAAAACTAGATTATGTTGTCGATATGAATTTAACAATTTAAACCCGAGTTCGTACACACACAGATGAGTTTCGAGGATCTTATACAGTTACAGACTTTTTATTATGTACCCTTTGACATCACGTCACAAACAGTGATGTTACATATCTTATTTCCATAACTGATATTTCTATATATTTCTATGTGTATCCTTGACATACCGAAGACATATGCTTTGATATCTGAGATGTTTACATATGCTTTAATACGATATCAAAAGTTAACCTACTTAGGACGAAGTTATCTACCTTACATTACATAATACCTATCTACCTACGTAGTGCCAGCTATCTACTTGCCTACCTACCTGCTTCCGGCCTGCCTTCCCTGTTTTGGATTTGAAATTGTTCTTCATTTTGAGACTGTTTGCCGTGTTCTAGTCGATTTTGAGTTTCGAGGCACTTCTTCCTTTTTACGTACCTACAGACCAACATGCATATAGAATTCAGAGCAGCTTCTTTATTTTAATCAAAATTAGCAAAATCAACTTTAATTGTTTGTTACTTTTACTTCACCGTGAATTTCTAGAACATATTCATTGCTAATTCATATTGCAGGGAGAATGATAGAGAGGGTTGGACAGAACAATGATATTGCATTAAAACAATTTTATAAATATAACGAATATGATAGGCCAAAATTATATTAATGAGTAAACCTTCTTTTTCTCTGTTGAACGTTCGTTTTCTCATGTACAACCTACTTTTTCTCATTTATTCAACTCAATTGGAGTTTTAACTCAGCCAATTTCACAAAAAATATGTTCACCTAGTTTTTTCTCGAGAAAACCCTTGTCTAACTATAAACAAACTAAGTTTAATGCGGCACGATCACATCAAGGAGTATTAATATAAAAAATATATCAGAGTTGCAAAATAAAGATAAAAATCTGGTATAATTGGACAAACATAGGCTCTGGAAATCCATGTGTGGGAACAAGTGCCATGGAAGAGTAAATCTCTCCTTTTGACTCGTCACTTGCTGAATGAATCCTCGTCACAATTGGTACAGGCGTCTCACCAACTGCTATGCTAATTTGTCAATTATTTGTTTACAAAATTTCCATCTATTAAATAGACCTTGACATTTGTTATCATTTGTGAAATTAATATAAACGTCATATGCTGGTGAATGTTGGATATTACTACGAAAAAATAGAATAATAAATTAATCGCACAGATTGGCAAAACTGTGACCAACCCACATAAAACATCCCATGTTACATCTATTGCAACGGGTTGTCATCTACCATAAAGGTAATGTTTTATATCACGACTTGGTTTCTGAATGATGAAGAAAAAATATAATCTAAATATAGATATATGTATTTTCCTAAATAGTGTCCACAAAAATGATATTTATATCCATTTATGGATTATAACCTATTTATTATACAGAAGTCCGTGATTCCAGAAAGTTCAGTGGTTAAGGTGTTGGACTTTGGATCTTTAGGTTCTGAGTTCGAAATTCCTTATAAGTATATAAGTCAAGGTTAGCTTAAATACCTAAGGATATCAACCATCCTCCAAAACAATGGGATAAAGTCTTTCAAATGTAATGGACCGTACTTCATAAAGAGCTGTAATTGATTATAATTTTGTATAATAAATCATTTTGAATATTATTTAGAATCAAAGCAACAAGTCAAATTATAAAAGGTCAACGCCAGTGCTAAAAGGTCAATATCAGTGTTAAAAGGTCACTCGCATCAAGGTCAAGTCCATTTTAAACACTTCAGAGGTTCATTAAACGTTTTATTATGAGTAAGGGGATGTGATATAGATTGTTTCATAACGTTCTTAAATGCACACTAACCCCCAGGTTGTATTTTATCAATGCAAATCATTATGTTCTCTTAACATGTACAGAAAGTTTCAGAAAAAGTTTAATTGTAGAAATAGTATATTTCATTGACGGTAATCTTCGGATTATAAAGGAAATAAGCTTTGGTTTTAAACCAAAAATAGATAATTTTGGTATTGTTTGGTAAAAAAGGAAGTTGTTGATCAGCATGAAACATACTATGCTTTGTTATTGTGTTAATAACAATAAGGTGAATTTGAAATGCCAGACAAGGTCAAGTACGGTGAAAAGTTCAACATCGGTTAAAGGTCATCAGTCAACTCCAGCTTTGATTAGCGAAATTGAGTCATTGTATATGGTTGTGATTTGCAAAAAGGAATCACTGTATTATGTTGTGATTGGCAAAAGCGAGTCACTGTATATGGTCGCCATTGGTAAAAGGAAGTTGTTGTATATTGTCTTGATTTTTACAAGGGGCACTGTATACAGTCGGGATTGGCGAAGGTGAGTCACTATATATGGTCATGGTTCGCTAAATTGAGTCACAGTATATGCTCATGGGAAAGCGACTCACTGTCTCTTTTCTTGATTGGCTAATGTGAGTCATTTTAGATGGTCGTGATTAGCCAAAGGGGAGTCATTGTATATTGTGATTGGCAAAAGGGAGTGACCGCATATGGTTGTAATTTCTAATAGGGATCGGTGTATATGGTTGTAATCACCAAAAGGGAGTCATGTATATGGTCGTGATTGGTAAAAGAGAGTCACTGTATACAGTCGGGATTGGCAAAAGGGAATCACTGCACATGGTTGTGATTGGCAAAAAAGAGGCATTGCATATGGTCGTGATAGGCAAAAGGGGAGTCTTTGTATATGGCCGTGATTGGTAAAAGAGAGTCACTGTATATGGTCTGGATTGGGTAAACGGAGTATCTGTATATGTCCGTGTTTTGGAAAAGGAGTCATTGGCGAACGTGAGTCACTGTATATGATCGTGATGGGCAAAAGGGAATCACTGGATATGGTGGTGACTGGCAAAACGGGAATATTTGTATATGGTCGTGATTGGTAAAGAGAGCCACTGTATATGGTCTTGATTTGCAAAAGGGAGTCCTTGTATATGGTTGTGATTGCAAAAAATGAATCATTGTTTATGTCCGTGATTGGCTAATTGGTAGTCTTTGTATATGGTCGTGATTGGGAAAGAAAGTCACAGTATATGGTCGTGATTGGCAAAAGTGAGACAATATATATAGTCGTTAATGCCGAAAAGGAATAATTGTATTTGGTCGTGATTTAGAAAATGTGTCACTTTATATGGTTGTGCTATACCAGCAATGAAAGGTACATTCATATTGTTAAACATGATCCCCGAAGCAAATACAAAACTTTCTCCGTGACCAATTTACCTGTTCAGCAACGTATCCCTATGTTTGTATTTTATTGGCGGTCGAGTGAATCTCAGAAAGAGTCGCATGCCTAGGCATAGCTTATAGATTGAGAAATGAAAACGCAATAGGCAGAAGACGGGATACTACTACTACTCACTTGCGGTGGGCTAGTGGTATGACGTGCGATTCGCAGACTGACTATATATTCTATGAACGTTTTATGTGTAATGCACAGAGCTATATGTCTGAATGACACCAAGATAATGATATAGCCTAACGTATATTGCCAGTGGTCATATTTTCATTAAGTTTACCGCACAATTACACATGACATGACAGCACACTAACATATTACGTTTACCGCGCACTAACATATCTCGTTCGCCACACATCAACACACAATGTGTACCACGCATTGACACTTTAAGAGTACCACATACTAACTTATTACGTTCACGGAACACTAACATAGTGCGTGTACCACACACTAGCACGGTATTCCGACTATATATATCCTAACATATTATGTGTAAAGCACACTAACGGTATAACTATATAATATTTTCTTTTTTAAAAAAATATTTAGTTCTAAAACAAAAAAAAAAAAAAAAAAAAAAAAAAAAAAAAAACGAACTAAGAAAAAAACGCGTTTTCCCACTGACACAGAAGTGATTACTGAGCTGGAAAAATTACATGAACAGTACTTTCTCCTATAGATAAAGCCTCAAATATAAAAGTTTGTGAACATTAAGGGAACTGTTCCTTTTAATGAACGAAATGGAAATGTCCAATCAGAATAATACATACACAAAAAACATAACATCTATACATTTTCTTAAATTATCTTTATTCATTATACTTTGTGTCACTTGTATTCTTTAAGGGTATTGACCAATCTATGATCGCCATGCCAAGGTGATTGATTGCATACCTTGCAACGGAAGTATTGAAGATTGTCCAACGACACTAATGATATCATAACAAGCAGTTTCCTGTAAGTATTCTTAAATTGGCATATTATTCGCAGAGTATCTGTAAAAAACTGAAATATTGCACCGGGATACCGTTAGTTACAATTAGCAGTAGTAAACTTGTAAAACTGAAAACTGCTGTTGTACTATAAATACTACATACATTGGTGTATGCGCTAGCGATCAACGCAAAAACTGTTTCCAGTTAAACTTTAACAGCTAAAATACCCATACACGTGACATTGTATTTGTGATTGAAATATTTGATATTCTAAAACTAAGTATTTCGGTGGGGAATATAAGATGGCATTAACAACAATAAAAGTCCTTAAATGTATAATCATAATGAACGAGTTAGAAGATCCAGTTAAAATGATTTCTAGTCTCCCACGAAAACTGACTTACTCCTCCGTTTGATCACCTGAGGATAGATGGAGAGTAGGTCTAAGAAACAATTGGTCGGTCTGTCGTCCATAAGACATAATATTAGTTGATATTCATGTTTAAAGTGCAAATCTTGGTTTTTTCCAAAATAATAATTACACCAGTAATGTCTTTATATTAATTGTTAATGTTTCTATAATTGAAATATACCTTCCTTTTATTTTTTACAGACACTGGTTGTCTTTTATTCAGATCAGAACGCATCCAAATACACGAGTTGCTGACATTAAAGAAATGAAATGGAATATGATATAATCGGCAAATGCCTGAACGTTATGATAACAGTTCATCTAAAACATGATAGGGAATTTATAAGACAAATAAAGCATGTTACAAAATAATTAGTTAATACATGTATACGGTTATCTTCAATTGGATTTATAATAATTCCATCAAAAGTGAAGCGTGTGAAAACAGATATGTCAACACCTGCAGAGAATACCCATACGAAAAATGGACATATGGACATATGGACATATGGACATATATTTCTAAGATATTATTTACTTTTATACCGTTATGTACAAAGGTCGCTTTACTAGAGGCCTTGGTCAGTTTTATTTACTTTTTAAATTGTTGTAAATTTCAAGTTATAAAGGATATTACTTTATTGTTAAGTTTTGGTGAATAACCAATGTACAAAGAAACATGGTACACAACTTTGAACTCGTTTGTGATCGTCTAGTCGGTAGTCGTCGACTAGAAAGTGGACGGTCCTAGATTCCATCCCTTGGGCTTATCGAATACGTTTTGAAAATAGAACTGATTTTAAGGGAAAGAAGGATACCTGGTCACGTGAACAGGATGCCAATACAGTAACCTAAACAGGAACTGATCTGGCAATGTAAACAAACATGACGGAGGGAGCGAATGTGTCACCGGAAGACAGAAATTGAACGGGGGATTCTACACACAGATGTGAATTAAGTTGTTCTTTGTGAATAAGATAATTTTAACAGTCATGCCTGTGTGTCGTCATATAGTCTCACATAAATTCTGTCCCTCTGTCATTTTTATCTAAGTGCAGTCAGATCTTGACATCAATTGTCGTAACTTTCTAATTGTATACGGTCGTTTGTGAAACACAAAAGAATAGTTCAGTTTGATCAGATGCATTGACCAGTCAAGGCCATGTATGAGGTCACACTCAAGGTCAAACTATGGTACAGTCTTCCCTAACAGGAATATTTATTCCAAAATACCCAATTTCGGCATCCTTCAAGGTTCTATTTATATATTGTATATTCACATTTTTTTTAAGTAACCAAATTTAAGATTAAACTGGTAGAAAACATTATATTCTTGGCGTCATAGCTTTAAATATTTCGCCCTTTATATCCATAAACTTTAATACAAGCATGTACTTTCAAATGAAAAAAAAACATAATAAATTCAAGAAAGGGGCATAACTCTTGCATAGAAAATATCCCTTATATAACCACAGATATGTCAGATTTCTCTTCTATTAATTCACACATAAAATATGAATTAGTGCAGAAAAATCAGCAAAATTCAATGATTGTTTTTTTATATATATATATATATACACCGCTGTTAATAAATCCCTTTAACGTCCTCTACCGCTCGACATACGATATAAAAATCACCGATATTAAAGGTGATATTTATGTCCAAAATTCTGCGTCATGGACGACATTTCACGTGAAAGAAACTTAACTACATTGGCGCAAGGCCATATCACGAACCAAATTTTGCAGCACTTAATTTAAAGCTGGCAATATCTCCGTGCCAAAAGTGACTATTTCTTGTAAATCAACAATATAAATATACAACTGCATGGCATTGTTGGAAAGCATTTCGTATTTCCATTTACTTATAGCTTGGTGTGTGGTATATAAACTCCTTTCGCATCATTACTGATCATTTCAAGGTTCTTCATTCCATTCTACCCGGAATTACAATTATATCAGCCAATACGTTTGGAAACATCAAATATTGACACATGCAGTACAAACTGATGATGATTTAATAACGATATTTTGCTTTTTATACTGTAAGAGACGTGTCATGATATAGGTAGAAATTAAATGGATTTGGCAATTGATATACTTAGTTGATTTTTTGTATATCAATTTTGAATTTGATTATGTATTGGAACTTGAAATGTTTTCACCTATTCCATCAATTTTGCATATTTAATTAACGTATTAATAGTGGTGTTATGCCTAACTACAACCCTCCTAGGTGCTTTAATTGGAACATGGATATGGATCAAAAGATACAGAAACCAATCACGTAAAGGTAATGTTCTATCAATATATATATATATATATTGTAGCTTGGTGTGTGGTATATCATATATATATATATATTCTTATTCCGTTGTATGTCTATCGAACGACGAGACTCTTGGGCGGTAGTAGACGAAAGATGCCTATCGTGGATTTGCCCTGGCTACTCGCATAAGATATAAAGAAAAACGGCTAGTTAACCTGTTGTACCATTTTTTCATATTCGTTTACCGAGCGATTATTAGACCTGCCACTTCCGATTCTTTCCGAATTTACGGTTTCTACCTGTTTTTGATTGGTATTTGGACTACTTAGACGACAATAGAACGATCATTGGACCTGGGACGACTGGGGGGGGGGGGGGGTCGTGGGGGGGTCGCAGGTAAATATGTTCCTCATGCGAATAAAGGTATTAGGTCGGTGATACCGCGTCTTCACAATGATTTGGAAAGCTATGCCGTCGAAAAACAAGAGCCGTATGGACGAATATACGCCGTCTGAAAAAAAAAATGGGAGCATTAGCGATGAGGAATTGGACCTGGATTTCCTCCTTATCGATGGATTATAAATCGATCGCGCAGTAGAACGCATTTTAGCAGGTCCTCCAGCTCTTTCTTGATCTCCTCCGCGCTGTCCGGCTTTGGATCCTCCTTTTTTTTCCACGACCGCGTGTCGGGGCTTGATCTCCTTCTTCAACCCCGATTTTTTCCGAATTCGTTGGTCACTGTTTTGAATTCGACCTCCGAAATCTGCCCGTCGGTCAGAGCTTTCGAGATCAGATCCCTCAATCTGTCGAGTTTCGACTCAGCAAAAGTTTTTCAGAGAATCATGTTTCCTCATTTTCGACGATATTCGCCCTTCATGGCGATCCCCACGGATCCGCACACGATCGCCACGAGCTGCAGCGGGAGGGCCATCGGAACGGCAAAACCGATGTTGCTGACGACGATTCCGTCGGAAATCAGTACCGTGTTCACGCCGTCGGTGGCGTTAAGTCCTCGCCGATACTTTTTTAGAGCGACCGATTCGTCTCGATTTCGCGTTTTCAATCTCACCGATTCTCTGCAGTCGGAAATTGTACAAAGAAAAGCACAATCTAGAACTGTGCACCTTCGACGTCTTCTTCCTCTGTTTGACTTTTCGGAGAGATACTCATTACTTTTTGTGCTTCTTCCTCGAAAAAAAAATGTGTTAACCGATCAGCTCCCACATCGCGCCATTCTTCATCCATTTTTCCACCTCGAACTCGATCAAGTCAACCTCGTAACCGTCGCCACGTCCGAGGACAGCTCGTGTCGCCACTTACGAACCCCGTTCACGTTCAATTCGAAGATCAAGACCCCCTTTCCCGCCCATCCGATCTTTTGCAGCTACCCGTCTTTGAGAGCGCTCATCCCAGTCTTGGCCTTGCCCTTCTTTATCTCTATCCCGAACGTCTGGGGACGCAGTTCTCCTTCTTCGTAAAAAAATCCACTCACGGACATTTTCTTTTTATGCGCATTTGTTTTTCTCTATTTCCAACAGCACGTGAATCGTATATCCATTGTTCTCGTGGGGCTGGCTGACCTCGTCTCTCTCGATCCTTCCTCGCCGCATGGGGTGCCAGCCAGGTTGCGCAAAGTTGACGTCGGCAAATCTCATTGTCGGACACAGGAGCGAGGCGACGATCCGCAAAGGCTGCCTGTCGAGGAGGACGCCTCCGTCCACGGCGCTGCAGTGGATGTCGACGCGCTTGAGTGGCGAAAGTCCATCGCCGCAAACGTGTCCATCGATCGGATCGTCCCTGCCAGCCATCCCTCGTGCAGACCCAGCTTTCGAGCGAGTTTCGGGGGGGGGGGGGGGGGGGGGGGGGTGCTGGGGGGGGGGGGGGGGGGGGCGGGGGGGGGGGGGGTAATAGTCAATTGTGCGGGTTGACCGGGATGAGCAGTTTTCGTTTGTTTCTACTACGACCATCTCGATGAACTTGTCCAAAATCAAGGACTTTATGTCCTTGAACGTGTAGTTCCCCGCTTTCCCGATTTTCCAATTCAGCGCCGCGCCTATCTTCTTGTAGCCGAAGCAGGTATGCTACCGAATTTTGCAAAGTTCATTACAAAAGGAAATCGACCTGACTTTCCCATTCCTCGTCGTCGTTGTCGCGTCAACGCGGTAGGTAGAATCAAATCCGTCAGGAGGACACACATTTCTTAAGGGTTTTTAAAAAAAATTAGTTCCTCCTTTGCTAAAGAGACTTACCCGGTCGACTCCGCGTACGCAGAAAAACCCAATCTCGAACTGTGCACCTTCGACGTCTACGCTTCGGAAACGGCGCATTTCCACTTGGCGTTCCAAGATGTCTTAGTGCGCAACGATATGTCCGACGTCTTCGGGGTGGGCAACGGCGCGGTGAAAAAAAAAAAAAACTCTTTGCCACTGGTATTTCGAAACCATAAGGTTTTGTAAGAACCAGCTGAATTTCACCGCCTGGTGCGCGACGGCCAAATTTGGAGTGGCCATCCAAAAGACCCGGGCCGGAGACCCCCTCTCGCTCTCGCTCTACAGTTTTATCGTCATTTACGCCATTCGCCTGATTTTGAGATGTCCTGTCCCATTCCCTGCGATCCCGCCTTTGATCTATTCGATAACGGCATCGACATGGTGGCCTACTAGATCGTCTGTAGCGAATTCCGCGTCTCGCCCCGCACACTGTGAGAGATCCGAGGCTAAATCTTCGGGTCCGTATTCGAGGCCTCGAAAAAACAGTCGACTTTCGTCGTGGACGGAAGCGTTGAGTTCGCTCTGAACGAGTCGATCCGCACGTTCGTCTGGGCGATCCTAGCCGTGCAGGCATAGACTCAGTCCTCTATCGCCGAAAACGCCGCCACCTCCCTTGACGCACAGAAAGAATTTGCTTCGAGGACGCGATAAACATATCGGTCAACCTTCCAACCGACACCCCGCGTTATGTGGCGATTCGCGAGATCGAAAGCCGATTACGTCTTCTTTCCAGGACTCTACATGTCGAGCTGGCGTAACAAAACGCCGCCGAACATCAATCCTGCCACCCACAAATTTTCACCCGAACGAATCGCGAACTGTTCCGCCGTCGACAACAACCACGACAGGACGTACCCGAGAACCCCCGGCAGAGCGGAGCCGAACTTGGCTGCCAGCCTCTTCAGTAGTTTCCCGATCGATTCAATCTGCTTCTTCATCCATTCTCCCACTCCACCGCCCGAACTCTGCCGCAAAACTGTGAACGTGATCGACGACTGCAGCGCCATGAGAGAGATCAAGAAGATCCAGGAGGCGCTGTCCTTTCTCTCGTTTTCCGGGCGTCACTCGCGCCAGTCCGTCGGGATTCTAACGCGGCGCTACAATTCCGTGAGTAAAGACTTTCACGACCAGGTAAATTGGGTTGCACTTGCACAACAAAGATAGCACTTCGTTCGACGAGTGTCTCGTCGAAAACGACGTCATCGAGGATGCAGAGGAGCGGAATCCGCACTCCAAATTGGTGCTCATCACGACTCAACCCATTGACTATAGAATCATCGCGTGATTTCCCCGGTAATTTCGGTAATTGCTTGGCAATAAGATAGCATTTTCGAGCAATTACTCGGCAATTTTCCGCCAGTTTCCAATTAAAAATGAGGAAATTACTCCCTTTCATCCTGAGTGCCCTCGCGTTTTGGTGTTGGTGTTCGTCGGCCGCCTGAAATATTCGTGGCGATTGGATCGTGCGATGAGGAAAATGGTTCGCGTAGCCCTTGGAAACCCGCCCTGGAAATCAATTTAAAAAATCCGACTATAAAACATGCAAGTCGACGAATTCCCCGGATTTTCCACAACAACGACTACTACGACGACGACGACCGCGTCTAAGAGAGACCGACACGCCCCGATTGCCACTTAAGGCTCGGAAAGGCGTTGGGTGATGATGGCGACGGGCGATGGCTCGGCGAATCGGCGGATGCAGATGGGGAAAGGCGGCGGGCGATGGTGGATTGACGGCGGTGGATGCCGATAGCGATGGGGGATTGGCAGCGGCGGATCGGCGGATGGCGTCAGACAAGGCGGATCGGCGGGAAGAGGGAGATGTTTCTTCCATTTTTCAAGGTGAGGCAGAAGGATTGTGTCAGAACCATCAAATCGAGGTTCGATGGATTAAACCGGATTGCAGTGGGG
>BROG01001362.1:35000-64995 GCA_030159075.1 Atrina japonica | reverse complement strand
CATTAGATGTTCCTATTTGAAAGAGATATTCACTGTTCAACTTTGTCATTTAAAACATATATCACTGTTACGGGTATGTGTCAGAGAGTTAACGTAAGTTGGCCTTGAATAAGGTGTTACGTATAATGTGTTTAATTGTATATACAAAAAATGTAACAGCTAAATACCTTAAGTTCTTTTAATGTGTTTTATTTTGTATTAAAAACATTTTTAAAGGAGCTGCCAGAGTTGAGCTGCTCCGGAGTCGCCCAGTACAATTGAGGTGATGGTCTAAATATAAGTGGCACTAACCTTATGTAATTTATAATCAGAAACATATGGCAAGTATTTGGGTATTTAGCCGCCATTCGTTTATTTGCTAAACCATTCGAAGTATATCTACGTGAAAAACAGAAAGGATAAATACCGGAAGTATTGGTAAACTGTAATTATTGTGTAGACATTTGTCCGTTAGAAAAGCAAACCCACAACTGTAAACCTCTAGCCTATAGGTGACGGGGGTATTTTGGTCTAGGATAAAATTTGTTTGCAAAGATGGACACTTTACTTGCGGGAGTTTGGTGATCTACAGTAGGATAAATTTTAGCCAACTTTTGTTCTCCGCCTTTATAACTAATCAGTTAACATATAATTACAATGACAAATTTGTCGTAAAACAAAAAGGAAACTCTGCATAACACACAGATCATATGATATATACATATATGGTATATAAACAAACCACGCTTTGACTCAGAGGTGCGGAAATCCTTTTAGAACATGATATGCTCAATGAAAACTAGAGCCTGGAAGAAAATATTACGCTCTGAAATGATTTCCGTGCCCCTGTGGTTTTGATTGAAATACATGTACATCACTTGATGCCTCAAAGATCAAGCCAAAATTATCGATAGACCTGGACAATAAACTTGAAGGTAGCCCAATTTGATGTTCATTGTTTGTGTTGTATGTCCAGTGTCACTGGATCGTTTTAAAATTGTTTTGAACTCTTAACCTAGATAGTGGATACATTAAACAGTTCCAGTGCTTTTCGACCACTTAAATCCATTCTATGAAAACATAATATCGCCTACTTTTTAGTCGAGACAGAACAAGTCTGTGCGGAACCAATTTGTTTAGCTTCGATACGCCGTTATAAATAGCTCACACAAAAATCCCTACAGTATGTGTTCAAAAGTTTTTACCATGGCCTCACCATTTATTGGCATTTATTGGCAAAAGTGATCAGTTTATAATCATGAAACTTATCATTACATTAAAGATGGGATTAATTTATCTGTTTTTCATTAGTGGCCTGGCACTGTTATTTGACTGGCTTTTAATAAAACTTTTATTTAACTGATAAATTTAATAAAAATGTAATAAAATGCAATCTTTAGAACATGTTAAGCGTTCTCCGTATACTACATAAGAGGAATCAAATATAATACTTACGTATGAGAATGGATACATGTATCAATTCTAAGTATAACAATATTGTATACTTCATGTTGTTAAAATCAGTTATGAGTCCTATACTCGTAAGGTTGAAGTTTGTATTTCACAATACATGTTGGTTTGTGTTTTCAGTTTTGTAAAGACAGGGAATGCGGAAGTTATTTACGTGACCTTGGCCTTCTTGCTTCAATTCACCCAGTATATAGATATAAATACAGACCTGCAGTACAATATAGAATAGTTAATAATAATTACTAAAAATATAAACAGCTTCCGAAATGAATACACTGGAGTTGTAACCTGATTGCAGCATTAACGTAAATAGAGGATACTTGACAATTGTCAATATTCTGTTCATTACATTTTCCATTCATGCTTTCTTATCTGACGTTTTGTGAGCCGGCCTGGCTAAGTCGGTAGCGTTCTCGACTCTTGATCGTGAGGTCGCGAGTTCTAGTCCAGCCGGCGGCAGGTTGGTTTCCTGTCCTTAGGATGAGACAGTAAAAATCGAGGTCCCGTGTCGCAGTAGGTGTCGGCACGTTAAAGAACCCTCACTGCTCAATGGCCATAAGTGCCGAGCATATGCCAAAATTTGAAGCCGTTAAATATTAAATAAATTATGACGAAATACAGGCGCATTAATATATACACAAATTTGAACAACGGAATTATAGATTGAGGCGGAGAAAAGCGGGAATATCAACATTGAACAAGACTATAAGTGTATTGTATAAAAATCTCAGATACCAAAGTATAAATCAATAGGATGTCCAGGACATAGATACAAATCCGGTAAAAATGGACAAACACGGACCTCTGGAAACCAAGAGGTGGGATCAGGTGCCATGGAGGAGTAAGCATCCCCTGTCGACCGGTCACACCCGCCGTGAGTCCACAGTCAAGTCCAATGAAACACGTGAGGAGTGTATCCTCGTCACAATTGGTACAGACGTCTCAACAACCGCCAACGAAACGGCAACTCAACATTTTACTTAGTCAAACAGAGTAGTCGCAAACAAGACTATTATACCGACCATAAAATTTGCGGAACGTTGACATTAAACGCGGTTTTCGATATCCGTGTGTCAATAATTTGTCAGTGAGTAGTTTACCTCTGTATATGAAATATTCATATGTTGTGCACGCCCTGGCATATCGGATCATTTGTGAAATATAAACTCCATATGCAGGTGAGTGATGGATATTACTACTTAAATGTGGAAAATTTACGATGGGAAAGCCGAAATCGTCGCGTTTTATCGTATAGCTTGGTTGCTAATTTCCCGTCTGTGTTGATATTCAGTAAAAATGTCTAAGTATGAAGCGTGTGTACTTGATTCTGTTGTATCTTTAATTTCTAGTTCGCTGGGATATATCGCATTGACATATGTATGAAAATTGTCATTATTAATTGACAAAACGTCGTCGATATATCTAAATGTCAAATTAAAAGGACACCGCTAACTTTTTCTTCTTTTGATTCAGCAGTTTCTGAATGAAGTCTGCTTCGTATGAATAAAGGAACAGGTCGGCCAATAAAGGAGCAAAATTGGTTCCCATAGGAATGCCGACAGTTTGTTGAAAGACCACGTTTCCGAACATTACAAATATATTGTCTATTAGAAATTCCAGCATGTTTTTTAAATCAACTTCAGTATACTTATGTGTAGAATCAGAGTGTTGTTTGACGAAATAAGTATCCTGATAGCCAATCACTAGATATTTAAATTTTCGGGTACCACCTTTAGTGAAAAAGCAGTTGTCTATGATGCTAAAAAGCCTTTCTTTCTTTAATTTTTTTATGTGGAATAGTAGTGTAAAGAGTTGAGAAATCATAAGTTTTGATACTCTGAATTCGAGAAAAATTATGTGCCTTCAAATTTTCTAAAAGCTGTTTAGAATTTTTAAGTATCCACATCTGATTTACACCGCTCCTGGAATAAGCAACTGTACAGTATTTTTGAAGTTTCTCCTTAACAGCTGTCAATATCTTGGTAAGGAGTAAAGATAAAGGTTTGGGTAGAACATTTGCTGGATCCTGCTATGTATCTTTGCTTATATGGTTTTTTATGAAGTTTAGGTATCCAGTATAAATGTGGTAGCTCGAAATCGGTCTCCGTTGTAGGTATATCAAATGAGTGTAATACGGACACGTGATTTTGAAGGATCTCGTCCTTTGAAAGTGAGCTACGTGTGTATGTACGATTTCCAGAATTCGTATTAAACCCAAGTTCTTCTAATAAACAATTATAGTAATGTGCCTTACAAATAAAAACTATATTATTTGAGGCTTTGTTTGCTGGTACCAGTACATATTGGTCATGTAACCTATCCAGTTCAGTTACTACTTCTGGATCGTATTGTCAATCACATGTTAAGAATTGATATCGGCAAAATCTTAGCTGAATAGTCAGAAGGTATTAATTTAATTCTTTTTTCTCGTTGAATTGACCACTGGTGACCCGTGCTGGATGTTTGACTTTTTAAAACCATTTTGATTGGCTTAATATAGAATACAGCATATTTCATTTATTTTGCATTAAATTGTATTTTTAATCTGTTAAAAATATGAGTGCAAAATATAGATTTTAATTAATAGTTAATAAAAATGTAAGAAAAACTTATTTTGAGAAATAAAATTCACGGATATTATGTACATTTTGATATATATGTCAATCATAAACATTTTGTAACTGCTCTTTCATGGAACATCCATGGCATGACAAAATCACATTAATGAGTTGAACCTCGTTTTCTCGTTTTAGTTTTTCTTCAGCTACCTAGTTCTTCTTCAGTGAATGTGGATTATGAGTTAAACCCAACTGTTCCCCAGTTAATCCTATTTCTTTTGTAACCAACATTAACTGGAGAAATACCAGGGTTAATGTAAACAAACCAGGATTAACTACGTAAAAATCACATTAATACTCATTAATGTGATTGTTGCATTATTTTTGCATTTAAATTAGGTATTTTTAGGTTTAACTCATTTGCATGATTTTGGGCAGTTAAACCTAGTTTTTCTCAGTCAAACCTACCTTTCTTCCAAGTAAAGTGTTTAACTGAGAAAACTAATTACCGAAAGATTTTACGCGAAAATGAAATGTTGACAGTACAAATAACAATCGTTGAAAGGGTGTACATGTATTTGAAATTGAAAAAAAAATCATACAAGACTGCAAGGTATGACAAATACCCCTCGACAGTCAGAACTTATTTGTCTTGATTTTGTCTTGTTCAACCTTATTATATTCAAATTAACTAGTATTAACAATGTCGGTGTCATATCCCCGACATAGGCTAACACATGGGTTTGCCAGGTGCCGCCGACGTTTTCGTCAAAAAGTAACGACAATCAGGTAATTTCTTGTGATATACCCAGATTTATATGCGATGTCGGCATGTTCACGATAAGGCTTGGACTCTCAAGTTATAGGTAGGACATTCTGTACAAGTCTTTTCTGTCTTAACTCTTGTCTCCGCCCTCAATAACATGTACAATACCTAATTAGGTTTCAGTTTTGATAAAACCTAATCTAAACCTAACCTAAACTATAGTGTATTCTAACGAAAAGCAAATCACTCGAACATATGACGACTTGTTTCTTTGATACAATGGAAATCTGTAATTGTAATTGCGTCCGCATTAAATTCTTCATCGTGTCTCTATAGTTGATATCGCTATATCCTCAGTTAAATTTTAATTGATTCAATTGATAAATGTCTGGTTCAAGATTTCGGTCACATCGTCACATTTTGTATCTTTAAACAATAACCTTTATTATTACTTGGTCGTCGTAAACATTTAATAAACTTTTATCCTCTTTAATCGCCTTCCTGATTTGAATCAAACTGGGTCCATTTAGAAATTGGGTGGTCTCCTTAGCAATTTTGGCTGGCTGTCCAGTCCACCCTCTTTTAATAACGAATTATAAGGTTTAAACTGTTTGGGATAATGACCAAATATGCAAAGTAGCCATGAATAATTGCTAAAGAGATCCAGGAGTCACAATACTACCAGACAAAGACAACATCTGATCAGAAAAGGTGTAGTTGCAGATGAGCGATCAAGGAAACATGCAATGTACTTGTTCTTTTAACTTAAAAGGTTCGGACAAAATGATGACATAAAATTTCTTCTATGTATCAATTAAATTTCACAAGGAACAGGGAAATACATGTACATAATTAAGGTCGGGGATCTGAAATAGTTTTCACCATTGACCATTTCTAAACGTCCCGGAGCCCAGAATGAGCCCAGACAACAGAGAACAGCAAAATCACAGTTTACTAGCTTCGTGAGGGACTTGCAACTCTCTTGTGTCTGTTTCGACAGTGTGCTAGTTCTGTCTGGCATGCCACAGATGTCGGGAAAGACCTAAAGTATAATGAGTCGTGATTGGAAATTTGTTCTTAGCCAAGCTTTAAAACGATATGAGCTGTCGTAGAAAAAAACATGTATCAAAGAAAGATGTCGTCATATGTTAGGATGAATTGTTGTTTGGAAGAATACACTATAGTCACAGAGTGGAGTTCAGCAATGGTATGGTATAATAATCTTCACGGTGTAGTATTTGAGAAATAAAACATTGAGTTTGTGCATCATCAAAACTAAAACCTGATTAGGTCTTGTACATGTTATTGAGGACGGAGACAAGAGTTAAAACAGAAAAGATTTGTACAGAATGACCTACCTATAGCTTGAGAGTCCAAGCCTTATCGTGAACATGCCGACATCGCATATTCTAAGAAATTACCAGGACAACTCTGGGCATATAAAAAAGACATTCATTTAGCTGATTGTCGTTACTATTTGCCGAAACGGTTGGCGATACCTGACAAACCAATACACTCTTAAGACTTGCTCATTTGCATATATTATTGTTAGGTATTATTGAACTAGATAAAACCCAAACAAATATATTCTGACTGTCGTGGGGTATTTGTTGAGACGTCTGATAGTGCCTTGCCCGTGAGTCTTGTATGTGAGATTTCAGCAATTTAATATAATTTATATCAATTTATGTGAACTGTCCAACTCCACCGACATTGCGGCACGGTTGTAAAACATGAGATACGCATAATTTCCACAGTTATATTGATTTTGGCAATGTCAGTATTCATTTCAGGTAACATAAAAGACTGGAAAACTTTCTTTTAGTCATGAGATATTTTTATTCATATATTGATCCGATTTGTTTAAGGTTTTTAAAATAGCGTTGATAAGCAGATATTTTAAGTAATTCGTGTACTTTCCAAAAAAAAAACCACGTCCTTTATTTTAAAATTAAATATAAAACACAAAAAAATGGCTTTAACACACGTAATGGTGTTAAGAGCCGAGGTTGCTGATAGATCGAGCGCATAAAGGACCGAGATCCTCCTGACCGAATTCCCAAGCACATTTGATATGGCGAAAGAGTTTATCTGAAAGGTCATTGCATACGGAAATACAGCCGAATTTTTTGAGGCACGGGAAAACTTAAATTATAATAAAACAAATAACTCAGAAGATCTTTTACAACGTTTCAAGTGTTGGGAACACACATTTTATCATATTGTCGTCTATATGTCATGGAACAAAAATCACATTGTGACGGCTAATATCCCTTTAGACAAAGTTAAATATAGCTAGACAAACCTCTTTATGGACGTTGCCAATATACGACAGGGCATTAGTAATATAAAACATCTCAGACACCAAAGTATAAATCACATATACAAATCCGACAAAAATGGACAAACATGGACTTTTGGAAACCAAGAGGTGGGATCAGGTGCCATGCGGGTGTAAGCATCCCTGTCGACCTGTCACCAGTCAAATCCAAATGAAATACGCGAGGACCGAATCCTCGTCACAGACGTCTCAACAACCACCAACGAAAAGGCAACTCAACATTTCAACCAGTGAAACAGAGTAATCGCATACAAGACTATTATACCGACTGTAAAATTTGTTGAACGGTGACATCAAACGCGGTTTTTGATATCCCTGTGTCAATAATTTGTCAGTGAGTAGTTTACATCTTGTATATGAAATGTTCATATGTTGAACACGCCCTGGCATATCGGATCATTTGTGAAATATAAACTCCATATGCTGGTGACTGTGGGATATTACTATTTAAAGGTGGAAAATTTACGATGGGAAAGCCGAAGTCGTCGCGTTTGTCGTATAGCTTAGTTACCAATTTCCCGTCTGTGTCTATAGTAAGTAAAATGTCTAAGTATGAAGCAAGTGTGCTTGATTCTGTTGTATCTTTAATTTCTAGTTCGCTGGGATACTGTATGTGTATATATTATATTTATATATTATATTTTAGTGTTCTATGGGGGTATAGACTTGTTAGCGTAATCTTAAATTCGCCCAAGTATTTCCAGTAGGTTTGCCATGTATAGAGAATGACAGTTTGGATCAATTTTAGGGCTGTCCTTGAATTAGCGCAGTGACTTTAGCGCAAAAGACGCTAATATTAAAATACCGCTAAAATAAGTACACGTACAGTATTGAAAGTTCAAAAGCTTTTTTGTCTACCTAGTTCAGCTTTAACTGAAGGACGATGTACACACTTACGGCAGATCTGTGTTAAATATATTTATACGTCGATCTGAACAAATCATCGAGTCTATGTAATTAACTTCCGCATACTTTGCCTTTGAAAGACTGAAACTGGAAACCAATATGGATATTAATTTGTAACGAGAAACACTTCAGTCATTGACTGGCGAATAAGAACAGCATGACGTCTGCAGTTTTGTTATATATACTCTTGATACAAGTGTTTACACTTATACGTAAGTACAATGTATACCATTTGATCTCTCTTTTCCTGTAGGGTAGATACAAATCATGGCATTCAAAGTGTGTGTGTGTGTGTGTGTGAAATGTTCCGGACGGGTTAATTTAATATTTTAGTTTACGTTTAAGAAAACAATCTTGTACATTTTTTGTGCTCATAAGCACTTTAAGCAGGCTTCAGTGCATTTGGGAATGAGGCCATAGATCCCTTTTGCATGGGATAAAAAAGAAACCAAAGATAAAATCGGCAGGCATCTAACCCATGCTGGGTTAAAAAGGTTATAGTTAATGGCGCCTTATTCTTGCCATTCGACCATCAATGTATAAACCTGTAGGAGTACCGCATTGTTAACAATGCAACAATAGAAGTAATTTGCGCACAAGTTAAAATGGATTGTCATGCCTTTCTGATTTTAATGTATATATGTATGGAGTATTTTCACTATTCGTTATAACGTGTTATGTTGTTTGATAAACGCAGACATATGCACAAGTTATTTGGTGAATCTACACATGTGTCAAACAGTACCTTTACACATGGCAGGAAGTTACGCTTTCAAATATGTTCTATCGTGGTTAGTCTAGCCTATAAATTTCCATACGATGGTAGACTTCCGAATTTATATTGTTATTACACAGTTCATATGATGGCGTCCAGTTTTTATTGGTGGGGGAGAAACCCCGGTTACCCGGGTAACGACCACTGACCTTCTGCAAGTAAACTAGCAAACTTTCCCACATAATTCGAAACGACCCTAGCGGGATTCGAACCGGAGGTGAGAGGCCTTGTGATTTAAAGCGCAATGCTCTAACCACTCGGCCACGGAGGCCCTTGTATTAATGGACTTCTAGGAACTATAGTACGCTCCACCTTAAAATTTTCTTGATGAACTTGTTTATAGACGAGACATATAAGTAACTGTGTAATAATACATTGTTTAATTGATAAAATTAGGACTTTCCAAACTTCTTTGCGCTTAAGTTCAAGAATGTAAAATCTCAAATACCTAAATATAAATCTACAGAGTTAAGTGTTTGTCCAATATTCACCAAATAAGTATATGTATCCTGGACATACTGGATATTTAAACTTTGGTATCTGAGATGTATTAAGGTTCAAACTGTATTAAACAATTCATTAATGATCATACGATAAACAAACCATTGCAAGAAGAACTTAATTAACCCGTGGACGCTCGTTAGATCGTATTTTAGTCAATACCAATGTATGCTAACTAATGTAAATGCAATCTGATTTGATAGCATTTCTGAAATTGCATTGGTGCAAACGATTTATTCTTCACAAATCATACGGGTTAAGATATACTTACCAAGTTGATAGCTGCCTCTGCCGGCAGCAATAATTAATTTAATTCATTTCCCCAGACAGTATCATGTCATTTAAAACACCATACGCCATCATGGTAATTACCTTGTTGGTAAATTTATCTTGAGAAATGAATTTAGAATCAAATAGTCGATGGATTCGACTCAGTTACGAATCAGCCAATTTATAGGTAGGAGGCAAGTAAAATATGGATGAATAAACGATTGCGTACGTAAACCTCATATGCATGTGTTTTTCCATATACTATTCTAACTGTTTTCTTTCCGTACTCATAGTGGGTGGCTTTTTTCTGCAATTATATCAACCTAGTATTTCCTGCACCATTATAACCCCGCTCTGGTGTTGATCAAATCCCAATACAAAATAAACACATTTAATCGATGTGTAGACTATTTGGTTTGAAATGTTTAAACGACAATACCTTTTCAATTAGGGTCATCTACTGTATGTGGTGGTAATGTGGATGGAAGTATTGGGTTTATCAAGATTCCGGAATCCGATAATAATTACGAACACAACTTAAACTGTACATGGACAGTGACTGGTAAACATGGATCTGTATTCACTCTAAGATTTGGAGAATTCAACATCGTTTGCAGTGGAGATACTGTCACTGTAAATATAGTATTTATTACAATCACTAGGAGTTATGCCATAAATGTATTTGTGCAAAATGTTTGAATCGCATGATTACACAGGGTGTAGTATAGATACGTTTACTATATTCAACCATTTATATTGCCTTAATGATTTAAGCGTGTGAGATTATGCTTCAGACTTTCTTATCACGTTTTATCTTTATTTTTTTAAAGGTGAAATGTTGAAGATATCACAAAAGGCAAATGTATTAGGTGACGCTGCCACAAATTTCTATTTGATAGATCAATCTAATACGTTAATGAGGAATAAATGTTAACCGTAAGAAAATCAGCAAGCTCTTAAATACACACAATAGGAAGAGTAAACATATATGCCGTGAGCCAGTGGTCATATCAAAATACAGAAGAACAACATTTTTATAATGATTAGTGTGTGTGTGTGTGGGTGGGTGGGTGGGTGTGTGTGTGTGTGTGTGTGTGTGTGTGTGTGTGTGTGTGTGTGTGCTTAGTCATTAGGTTGGGTGGGTGGTCATTAGGCTGTAAGGTGAGTCATAACGTTTTCTAGAACAATGGTGCTGCCTAAAAGAGTATATCATAATCTACTGATACTGAAATACCACATACAGGGTTACTCTCTACCCTCGCGGATTCCCAAAAATTGGAAAATGTTAATATTTACTCATATGCATATTGCATGTTTAAGTCTGTGTTATTTTACTTTTTCAGATATACGACGGAGAACAGATATCAAACACCACATTACTTGACAAAGCATGCGGAATCGGCAAAGTCAGTGATATAGGGACTTTAAAGTCTATGACTAATGTTTTAACTGTCGAATTCATTTCTGATGCTGTAAACCGAAGCTCCGGATTTCATCTGATATGGAATGGTACGTACACACAATTTATTTATCTATATATTCTATTGAATTGGAACACATTTCTTTTTCCTCTCATAACTCTAATTTGAATATGAATGTTGTTTTAGCTGAGGTATTAGTAGGACTTGAACCCGCGTTGAATAGAGGTAAGAGACTGTATGGTTAAAAACACGATACTCTAATCACTCGACCACGTAGTCCTCCATAACGCTCATTACTCCTTTTCCTCAAGGTTTGCTATTGTTGAACCGTATGTTGAAGCTTACTAAGAATAAAATAAAAATGTCATTATGATGAAAACAATGTAATCTTGAGGGGATCAAAATAGAGTGCAATACAGTGAGCGGTATTTTAAATGTTTTCAAATAGTATTAACAATACAAAAGTTTTAGTTTTACAAAAGAAGTCAAATAAATGCTCATTACTATTTTTTTCGACAAGTTTATAATTTAATGATGGTATTTGAGCGAAATATTACAATAATCGATTAGTACCGCAATACCAGGCGCAGGGTTTATATTACCCCCGGGGACCCGGACGGTCCACCAGCAGTAAAAACGTCCCAGTGGTAATTAATATTATTCTCTATACCAAAGTTACATTTTTACAAAGGAGACCGAAACAAATGATCAAGTAACCAAGCGTGATTTTTTATACATCTTTATTTCACACATATTTTAGTTTAAAGACATCTCATGTATTCTAGATCACACAATTCATACCTTTCTTTTGACCTAACGTTAACAATGTATGTTTTTGTTGTCACTATTTTTATCACCACAATCAAAAAGAGCACATCATTAGACAACTTGTTGGGTAACAGCTGCTGATTATAAGCAAACATGAGATTCGTGTGCGAAATTTAAACATTGGCAGATCATTATCACAAATGATTTCGATAGTTCATCTGTGAAATGTCTGTGAAAATTACCAAGGATACAAATCGTTTAAGCTAACGGTATTATAATCTGGAAACATAAAAGTAAATGAATTGCGAAACAAAAAGTTTGGTAATGTTATTGAAAACTGTATTCGTTGCAAGGAAATTGTTTAAGACGATTTCTCTGTTTTCAGAATTCTTTAATGAATTTAGTTTTGTATATAATGACGTCATCTCACATTTACGATCATTAGTCGCGTAAGATAGGAAGTTGTAGTCCGCCATGTTGAATTGGAAAAAAAACCGATGATACAACGTCATTAGTTTCCCAACAATACATTTATTTATGAACGTATAACAAAATATGTAGTATTTATAAAAGGCAGAAAGTATTTGAAAGTTTGTCCTTAGATTTTTAACACAGGGGAAATAATAGATACTTGTATTTTGTAGAAAATCTTCTTGATATCAAAAAACTGGATGCGTACTATATTGAACACTTTGATATCGTACATTTACAATGTTTTCATTTATAACAGAGACAAAGATATCCCAAAATAACCGAACAACACCACAGTCGGAAAATGATAACGGATCCATAGTAACTTCTCCGGTGGTGACAACATCATTATCAGGTGAATAATACTCATAATACTGATAATCATAACGAAATAATAATAATAATAATAATAATAATAATAATAATAATAACTAGAGCTGAGTTTTTTGCTGAAGCAAAAAGGGGTCAATCGACCATAGCCGAGGCTACAATTTTGATACAGCCTCAGGTGAACAACAGAGCAAAGTTCAGAAGCTACAAACTTGATATCTTCAAAAACCAATCTTGATATTGTGATTTAAAATGTTCACTTTCAGCTGTGACCTTCCGCTTTGATCCGATGATCTTGAAATTCCCCACAAATATTATTCAGCATATTGTCTATAAATCTTCTACACTAACATGTATATACAAGTTCTATAGTTTTCAAATTGAGCTGCAACCTTGACCTGTGATCGGAAGACTTTGAAATTTCTGTAAAAATATTCTCCAGTCCACTTACATAAACCTTTATATAAAAGTTCTACAGTGTTTGAGCTATTTTGAGATGAATTTTCAGTATCTAAAATGACTCGATTCGTAATTTCTTTTACAACTCCCTGGAAAATGTCACTTCTCCCTACATTTTAAGGAAAAGATACATCAACACGGATTTCATGCATATACAAGGCCTAATTATGATCCACGGAGGACCCGCTTGAGTAACAAAAGGCCAAAACTTGGTACAGATCTAACTAAATTTTTCTCATGAACCAGTGATAAAATATCGTTAAATTGTTGTGGTCAATATCTACAGGGCTTGCAAATGAAAACTAATACTTGTAGGTCATTCCATTTTTTCTGTCAAGCGTTTGCCGGCGGATTGTTTTTAAATAAAACAGTAAAACACAAACATATTGGGAACATAGCTCTTAAATGTAAAGTTAAACAAGAATATCAATGTTAAAGTCCCATTCCGGATCGGTTATTGTGATTTTTTCTGGACGTATTATTTTACGTTTTCATTGGAAAACAACTCCTAACCGACGAAAATGGAAAAATGTATTAATGGAGTTATTAGGAGGATTTCTTAAAATTACCCTGGTGTACGAGAGATATAAGAACTGGCCTGCCTCAGTCGGTAGCACGTTCGACTCTTGATCGTGAGGTCGTGGGTGCGAGTCCAGCCGGCGGCAGGCTGGTTTCCTGTCTTTCAGACTAAGACAGTAAAACCCGAGGCTCCGTGTAACAGTAGGTGTCGGCATGTTAAAGAACCCTCACTGCTCAATGGCCGTAAGTACCGAGCAGAGGCCAGAATATAATGCCCTTCACCGGCATTTGTTGACGTCTCCATTTGAATGAAAGATTCTTGAGTGGGATGTTAACGAATGATATAATTTTCGCAGTTATCGTACTGCAGAAGCGCGTCACTACGTGACCGCCGACACCTTACCGTTTATAAATAGATCAATTTGTTTTGTTAGGTGTTTCCCACAACCATTTAAGTAATTAGTTCGAATAGGACTTTAAAAATACGACGACAGTTCATGAGAATACGCATTAAGAGAGTATAGAAAAGTTTATTTATGAACATTACGAAATGTGACTTTAAAACATTTGTGTTATAGGATATTCATCTGTTCAGTAGATTCAAGTGCCAAAGATGTGGCTTTTACAAGTTTATTTTTGTAATTTTGTAACACATCTATAAAAAAATTAATGTGCATTAAACTGCATTATTTTGGTCTCCGAAATGTCTCAGGGTCTTCTGTGTTTTGTGGTTTAGTTTGAAAGTGGACACTAATTAAAAAATAAAATTCCGACAACTTTCTTCAGGCGAACATCAACTGGCAATATCATTTGCCCCGCGCGAGATTCAAACCAACGTATAACAAATCAGAGGTTAATCACTGTGGCACATATTCATTCATACATGTGGGCCTATAACCTTCCTTAATCCTTAGACAATCAGCCCGAAATCCGGGTCATTTTCTAAAGGGATTTGTAAGTTTTCTATAAGTGTCTATAGACATGATTTCTACGTAGGATATGCGTAATGACCCCTTTTATGTTTTGTTTTCTATGCGGTCACTTTTTTACATTACACCGACACTGTATATAACGTATTATTTTTAGTAGACATACATGTAAAGCGGTAAAGGTACCTCCCATCTCAATGCTGTTATTTTTCTCCAACATCTTTGTTAATCGTTTCGGAAATCATAAAACGTTGCAGGTTTCTCGCTAGATCTGGGGGTTGCAGTTAAGGACAAATAAAAAATAATGCACCACATAAAAATTCGTAACAGCTCATGTCGAGCCTGCTTGCCTAACGTTAAGTAAAGCCACGTGGTATATCCAGGTCAGAGACAAGTAAATAGCCGGGATTGGTTGGTTGAAAAAGTGTATATAAAAGTTCCATAGTTTTACTGAATTTTAAAATTGAGCTTTGACCTTGACCTTTGATCCGATGACCTTGAAACTTCGCACAAATATTCTTCACTCCCTACAAATCGGCTACACTAACATATATATAAAAGTTTCATAGTTTTTGAGCTATTTGGAGTTGAAATTTTCAAATTGACCTGTGACCTTGACCTTTGATTCTATGACATTGAAACTTCTCACAAATATTGTTCAAGGCATTCTCTACAAATGTTCAACTGTAACCCATATATAAAAGTTTCACAGATTTTGAGCTATTTAGAGTTGAAATTTTTAAATTGCCCTGTGACCTCTTTTTCAATAAATATACAGCTTTTAATGGCAATCTGTTCCTTTTTCAGAGGGGTCTGGTGGAGGCTCCAAGCCAACAGATACACAAATCATAAACCGTATATCTACAGGACACCCTCCTTTAACTACAGGTATAGCAGGTTAATTTTAATAAAATGATCGTCGTGGTCGTTATTATTATCTTTACTATTATCATTGACATTATCGCCATGGTTGTCATGTCCATCTTCATCATTGTCATCATATAGGATGTTCCTATTGAGTCATTTGTACCTTTCCCTTGCAAAGCACCAAATTAGATTAATATGAAATGCATTTCTAAATCTGACTGTAGGTATTGGTTTGCACTTGATGACCCATTTTGATATAGGGTTTTGTCTGCATTTATAACGATATCTCCAAATAGAGGGGATATGTTGCTGGCTAACAATAGACAGGTGGTTGCTTCCTGATTCCAGGCTAAACCTTAACACAATTATTAAATAGCATAAGCAGTGAAATACGAGATATCGTGGTAGCGTTGTCTAGTTAAGGTACCCTCATTGCATTGTATTAAGTTATAAGGTAGATAATAATACCTTCCTCTTTATCTTGCTCTGTTGCGTTTTTGAAAGGTATAAATCACTTTTAAATGAATTTTCTAAAAGGAAGTATGTTATCGGAAATATATTTTCAAATATAACTTGGTGTTCTTTTCTTTCAAATTTAGACATAGTTACAACCGGCGCACTGGCGGGATCGTCTTCATCTTCAAGTACGTATCATCTTGCATTGTCAAATACAGATTAATTAAACTATCTATGTACATGTAATTAGAAATACCACTCTTGACTGGTACTTTGTAAACGGGTTCTCTCCCCAAACCATTTAAATCTGACCGCCACCAGGCAATTGAAAAATTGTTGAATGTGGCGTAAAACCCCAATTCAATAATCAAAAATGTGTGCTCATATTCGGTAATTGATACACGTGTCATAAGTAGCATATAGACCGTTTTACATTTGATCGTTTTCCATAGTTTAAATTACTTTTACCGTGAAGTTTGTAACATATTTATATAAGATCAGTGGACATGTACATAGGAATATTGTCAATTTGTTGACTAATTTGTGAATTTTTTTTTCACTTAAAATTACATTTATATCTTCTTAGATTATAAAAATTACAGATGGCAATTTGTCGACACAATGAATGACTCAACTTTTAATATGCTACAAAATCAAAGATACCAATGCATCCACCTTCGGGAGGTCCACGAAACGAATTCAAGGGATATAACGTTACATTGCAACCACGTTTTATTTACTGAATGTAAATAAAAATTCACTCAAGTGTAGCACGCTAACAGGAGACTTCCTCTGAACACATGGTCCCATCTTTGTTTTTCATATTGCGGACATATTTTACATCCAATACGTCGTATTCTCTTAGGATTGGAGTTTTGATTATCCATTGGTACTTCTTCATTTTTACTTATACATCACAGTTTTTTTGTGAACGCACAAAAGTATATTGTCAAATTGAAACATATAAAAAATCGAATTCACAACGAATTATTATAACGTATAAGTGCAATACAGTTACTAGGGACACGACGTTTACTTATGTCAACAGCTTGAATCAGTCACAACCCTCCTGTTTAATAGATGTCTATCGTACGACCCATATCTGTATATTATATGAGACTGAAATACTACGAATCACCCTGAGCCGTATAATATTTTGAATGAGTCCACGTAGAAGTTTGTGTCGAGTTAACTGCCGGAAGAATATTTGTTATTTATGGCACACCAAAATCACATTAATGAGTTAAACCTAGTTTTTCTCAGTTAATTGTTTTTTCAATTAAACCTAGATTTTATCAGTAACCCACATTAACTGGAGAGTAATTCATAGTTTTAAATGGAACCGAAACCATAGCCGAATATTTTTCCAGGCAATTACAATCATATAAAACAATTATATATGGTTGTCCAGTGTCCTCTATCTTTTTTCTTTTCACAAAATACGATTTTCTTTAATTTCAGAAATGTTCTTCCTTTCTTTTCAATTACTGTAACGCATTATGGATTATAAATTGAAATATTACTATATTACTTTACAGGTATGTTTAATACATCGAAAGGGATGACTTCCGAAATAAGAACTAGATCCAATGAACTCTCTCAAACAACCAACTCTGCAGGTAGAAGTCGTACTTACATATTAATCGTGTTAGACAATGTTTGTACATGAAATTACATTAAATTGGACCGGGGAATATTTCAACATACAATTTTACTAATCTTATTTATTGATGCAGAATTAATGTGCCTTAAAAATGGCAAGGTTGGAATTAGTTCCTCTTTTGATAAATTATACAAATCATAAATAATTATAGAGATAAACTGATTGTAAGAATGGTGTCGGAAGAGTTATATGACTTGGGAGCAAAGACATATTTCATATGTAGACTACAGACTACTATCAATCTCTTATACGGGTTTTAAAATACTTTCTACTCTACACTACTTTTTTACTATTATCATTGACATTATCGCCATGGTCTTCATGTTCATCTTCATCATTGTCATCATATAGGATGTTCAAATTGAGTCATCTGTACCTTTCCCCTGCAAAGCACAAATTTAGATTAATATGAAATGCATTTCTAAATCTGACTGTAGGTATTGGTTAGCACTTGATGACCCATTTTGATATAGGGTTTTGTTTGCATTTATTACGATATCTCCAAATAGAGGGGATATGTTGCTGGCTAACAATAGACAGGTGGTTGCTTCCTGATTCCAGGCTAAACCTTAACACAATTATTAAATAGCATAAGCAGTAAAATATGAGAAATCGTGGTAGCGTTGTGTAGTTAAGGTACCCTCATTGCATTGTATTAAGTTATAAGGTAGATAATAATACCTTACTCTTCATCTAGCTCTGTTGCGTTTTTGAAAGGTATAAATCACTTTGATTTGCCATGAAATAAATGAATTTTCTAAAAGGAAGTATGTTATCGGAAATATATGTTCAAATATAACTCGGTGTTATTTTCTTTCAAATTTAGACATAGTTACAACCGGCGCACTGGCGGGATCGTCTTCTTCTTCAAGTACGTATCATCTTGAATTATTGTCAAATACAGATTAATCAAACTATCTATGTACATGTAATTAGAAATACCACTCTTGACTGGTACTTTGTAAACGGGTTCTCTCCAGAAACCATTTAACACTGACCGCAAACAGGCAATTGAAAAATTGTTGAATGTGGCATAAAACCCAAATTCAATAATAAAAAATGTGTGCTCATATTCGGTAATTGATACATATGTCATAAGTAGCATATAGACCGTTTTACATTTGATCATTTTCCATAGTTTAAATTACTCTTACTGTGAACTTTGTAACAGATTTATATTAGATCAGTAGACATGTACATAGGAATATTGTGAATTTGATGACTAATTTGTGATTTTTTTTTTACTTAAAACTACATTTATATCTTTTTAGATTATAAAAATTACAGCTGGCAATTTGCCGACACAATGAATGACTCAACTTTTAATATGATATAAAATCAAAGATACCAATGCATCCACCTTCGGGAGGTCCACGAAACGAATTCAAGGGATATAACGTTACATTGCAACCCCTTTTTATTTACTGAATGTAAATAAAATTTCACTCAAGTGTAGCACGCTAACAGGGGACTCCCTCTGAACACATGGTCCAATCATTGTTTTTCATGTTGCGACCATATTTTACATCCAATTAGTCATATTCTCTTAGGATTGGAGTTTCGATTATCCATTGGTACTTCTTCATTTTTACTTCAATATACATTTATACACTTGGGAGCAAAGACATATTTCCTATCTAAACTATAGACTACTATCAATATCTTCAACGGGTTCTAAAATACTTTCTACTCCTTCTACATTGTGTCGTCCTGCCAACCTGTAGCAATTCTCCCAATAACTACGACTTTGCTGTCGGCAGGGGTATTCTTAACTTATCTCTTGATCTCCATACATATTTTGCAGCTAAATAATGCCTTATTCATTATCCATTGTATTTATCAGTTTACATATCTAATGAATAAAAGATAAATAAAAGTAAGATATATTATCAAAGTTTTAATTTTGTAAAAGGAAAAGATGAATGTTCAAGACGATCGTTTCTGTCAATAAGACAAATGAGGTCGAATATGAAAACAATGTTAAATGTATGATCTTTAATTTTGACCATTAATGATGGCAACACAAATCATCCATCTTTTTTTAAATATGAATTAATAATTTTCATCTATACTTTAATTTTCAGTTCCAGTCATTGCAGGTGCGACTGGAGGAGCTTCGGTGTCTGCTATTATAATAATCGTCATAGTATGTTGTCTAAGAAGGTATGACCAAATGTTGTCATGGAATAAATTGTTGCCTTAAATTGTCTACATGCAATTATACAATGGACAATATAGATAGAAAACAGTTTTCGGAAACATTGGCCGTCGACATTTGACATTTAAACGATGTATTGTAAAAACAGTTAGTATATAGAAACTGATTAACAACTTTGTTTTCGATCAAGTAAGTACTCATTTAAATGGATAATGATGTGATACTAGTGTGGCTAATCCGGGAATTTCTCAAATTCGTGGGGCCTCCGTGGCCGAGTGGTTAGAGCATTGCGCTTTAAACCACAAGGCCTGTCACCTTTGGTTCGACTCCCGCTAGGGTCATTTCGAATTAAGTGGGAAAGTTTGCCAGTTGTCTTGCAGAAGGTCAGTGGTCTTTACCCGGGTAACCGGAATTTCTCCTCAGCCAATAAAAACTGGATGCCGTCATATGAATGAAAGATTGTTGAGTATGGCGTAAAACAAAACATTAAATCAAATCAAATTCTCATATTCGGGGGTATACCACGCATTTACCAATTGCTATACAATACATGCTCAGTTGCACATATATACGCTTCCAATCATATGGATACATTTCAATATAATAACGCGGTTGAGGGACAGGTGACGCGCTCCTTCAGATTTGGTTCGTTCATCAAATATGATTTTACCCATTGGATGCATTGCTATAATCGCTATAGAATTTTGTTTAGCAATACCAACTATATTGAAATACGTTTATATAATTAATCATAATAAATAATTCATGATACTTTTCATTGTGTAACACATTCATAAAACTTAATGCATATTTATTTCATAAACAGGTCAAAACCAACCAAGCAAAAGGTGCAGAGGGAAAGCTTAGCAGTTAATACCATTGTAAACACAGGGGTAGAAAAGTTGTTTGAGAGATATGGATAAAGGTTCAAACACTATAATAAAGTCCCCATCATACACGGATATCACTGAAGAGTCAATAATCAATATGAAAAACATGAAGGCGACCATTAACCGGAATGAACAGGGTGAAGTGAATGAAGAAAATTCCGAAATCAATCCTTATAATACAACATCAGAGTGTATAATTGTTGGTTTAGATTCAAATGGAACATCAGCACCCGGTGTAGGAACGATGCTTTCGGACGTGAAAGTCGAGATCGACATGGACGAAAAAGTACCAGCATTAGATATTTATGCAGTCCCACACAAAAACCATACAAAAGGAAAATCCGATATTGAAAATTCAAATCACCAAAACATGATTCAAAATACTGAAAATCCAAACTTGGATATGCCAAGACAAATAACTGATATTTATGCTGTCCCACATAAAAACAGGGAAGATATTTATCAAGAAACACTCGAGGGTGAATATGACGTACTGCACCAGAAGAGACAAAAAACTACATCCGGTGACAATATTTACGATGTATCGCAGCCTGATGAAGGTGATTATAGCGATGCCAGAAATATGAGGTAATTGAAAGATGATGACACATATGATCATACAAACATACAAGAAGATCCTGATGTGACGTATGACACGGCTGACAACGTGTTATCAGAATAACTATGAATCTGCCACGTAATTTGAAGACAATCGATTCCCAGAATAAAATTGAAACTTTTGGAAAGTAATACAAAATATATGACATTTTTGGAAAAAGTTGAGTTATGTTCCTTTCTGTGTGAACGCCGTATATTTTAGTGGGGAAATTAACTGACATTTCAGGATATAATACGAAGAGGAGAGGTCAGGAACAAAATAGTAATTCTTTTGTGATTTTTTTCCCTTAAATCTACGAGAAAAAGAGACATTTCATTTCATCCTTTGTAAAATTTGAAAATATTGCCTCGGGACATATATAGATTTACCATACGATATAGTGATTTACAGTTCACTACGTAAATACACACAGTAAATCACATAGATCTGTGTATACATGTATATCCAGTTAAACTTTGTAGATTTATAGACTGACTGAACACTAATAATGAGTAATTAAAATAATAAAACACCCAAATTTGACGGTAAACGAAAGAAACGTTCCACTTCTGAGACAGATACCAGTTTTATGGAAGATTCCAATTCAGGAAAAAAAATAATAAACAAGATAAAAAGAAAGCCAAAAAAGATTCCAATCTAAGACAGGCAACAAAACAAACTACTTTGCATAATTTCACTAGTGAAAACGTAAATATGGAAACACAAATAGACAAAATATCAAAAACATTAGATCTAGTACTAACTAGTATGGTGAAAATAAGTGACTTGGATAAAAAATTGGAACCTTTGGTAACAAAGAACCAGTTAGAGGTTACGATTTCGTCACTTAAACAGGATATTGAGTCCAAGAATCTAGAACTAATTGAAAAAATGGAATCCCGAATATATGATCTTGAAGTCGAAAACGACAAACTGAAGGAAAAAGTTTCATCGCTAGAACAAAAGCTTGAAGAAAATAATGGAATTACAGCTGACGATAAAGTCGTTAAAGATCTAAACTCGAAAATCAATGATTTGGAACAACAGGAGCGTAAAAATAGTGTTCGATTGTTTGGAATTGAGGACATTGACAAAAGCGAAACAAGCGAACAATGTGTAAAAAAAATTGTTGAGGTCGTAAACAAAGCTGTGAAGGTAAACATTACCCCAAGCGATATAGATATTGCGCACCGACTAGGAAAATTCAATACTAATAAACCCCGGGCGATAATTTGCAAATTTACACATAGACGTACAAAACACGAAGTTCTAAGGAACAGAAAAAACTTAAAAGGAACTAGAATGGCCATTTCAGAGGACCTAACCACCGAAAACAATAACTTATTACATAAAATACAACACATGGCATGTGTTAAATCGGCATGGACAATTGAAGGGAAAATAATGGCATTACTTTCAAACGACAGAAAATTACGAATCACCCATGATATGTCTCTTAATGAAACATACCTACTCGAGAACAGTGTAAGATATTAGTGAATAATTTATAACATTCGTAATCAACTGATGAAAAACTTTTTTCCATAAAGTTTTTCAATAATGCCATTGTACTAAATACATGTATATTTTTTATGTCTTTTTATATTCCTCTCTTGTTTTCTCTATTCATTTTTTAACCCAAATAACTAAATATTTCAAAAGATATCAAATCTTAAGAATAATCAAATTGCTGTAATTGGTGTATAAGGCAATTCAGTCAAATTGCAGACAAAACTACATATTTGTAGCTTCTTTATAGACTGTAATGTATAAAATATACATTTAATATATTCCGGAAAACTGTTAACTTATCAAACTAATTACTGCCCGGTATTAAAAAAATCTATTCTTATTAAAAAAACGAAAATATAATTTATGTAATAAAAATATCATTTACATAATACATGATACATATCCAGGCATACTGTCATGCTATTATACACTTTTCCGGAAAACACCGTGTTCGTTTTTACATTTTTGTCTGTACAATACAATTTCCGGATAAACACGGGCGTAAAACTTGAAGCTCGTTGAAAGGTAAATGCAACCTGTTAGAATAAATAGCTTTGTTTTTTTACAATCTTAAAAATCCATTGTAGATAATTGTAGATATTTGTACTACTGTATTAATATATATCTCTAATCAATGTCATAAATACAGATAATACGCAGCAAAAGGCCAGTTAATCATACGTGTTTACCACTTTTTAAATAAGTAAAATCAGCTGATCGCCACATAGGTGACAAATCAGAATAGTAGAATATTTAAAAGTACTCCTAATGGTATATTCCACGTTAATGTCAAATATAAAAGTATAAGAGTATACAGTTATATTGACTAAGCGTGGAATAGGCTACACATGTATGTATATTTATGTGTGCAATGCATGCATGCATGTATTTGTGTGCATGTGTGTACATGTAATGTCATATAATATATAACCTTCTGTATGCAAGAGATTAAACTTAACATATACAGTTATATTTACTTAGACTGGTATAGGCTACCCATGTATGTATCTCTATATACACATATGTCTATATGTGTGAATGTGTGTATGTATATGTCATACATGGTGCAAATGCATGTACATGTAAAGCTTTAGGCCACGATATACAAAAAAAATAAAATATAGAGTTATATGTATCAAGCCTGTTATGGGCAATCTATGTATATATATTTATGTGTACATATACCATGTATGTATTTGTATTACTATGTGCATTCTACCTTTCTTCACCCCAATTTTTACTATAACATGATAATCCTGGCTATCCTTAACCAACCTCTACCTCCAGATCCCATATTATACTGCCATATAATTCAGTACTTCTCATACAATAAGAACCTTCAGGTTTTTTAAGCTTAACTTGACAGTTTATCCAGTGACTATTGATCTTAACAGTGTACACATTTTCACTATGATAAAATTCCCCCAAAAGAATACATATACCGGTAGGAATGTATATGTATACATAATTTCATTAAAGATTAGCAATCAATGCCAGGAAATCATATTTCTGCCTTCCTTTGAAAACACAAATATTCAAAATGTGATATTAACACTAACTGCTGAAATGTATCAAACATGTATCCATATGTTATACTTTATTATATCTGTGTATATGCACATGTCTGTACATATACACTAATAATAAAACTACACCATTATACCATGATGGATGAAACAAATAATTTAACTACATTATCAGTCAATTGTCAAGGTCTACAGAATAAACAAAAAAGACAAGATGTTTTTTATTACTTAAAAGATAAAAAAAATAATATCTATGCCTTACAAGATACTCATTTAACAAAAGAACAAGAATCTCGAATTGCCTCTGAATGGGGATATAAATGCCTTTTTAGTTCGTTTTCTTCAAATTCACGTGGTGTAGCCCTACTCTTTAATGATAATTTTGAATACAAAATTAACAATACTTTTATTGATAATCAAGGTAATTATTGTATTGTAGATTTAGTCCTAGATCAAAACACTAAAGTAACCTCAGTTAACATATATGGTCCAAGTATTGATACGCCAGACTTCTATAAACATATTGAAAATAGAATAAATAATATAGGTAACCCTAAAGTAATAATAATGGGTGATTTTAATTTAACGTTAGACCAAAATAAAGATACATATAATTATAAGCATATAAATAATCCACAAGCTAGAAAAATAGTAATAGATATGATAAAAAATATGGAATTATGTGACTCTTTTAGAGAACTACACCCAGATTTCAAATGTTATACATGGAGAAAAAAAATCCTATTAAACAAGCAAGATTAGATTTCTTTTTAATTTCTGATACTTTGATTTCGAATGTTAAATCATGTAAAATTTTACCAAGCTACAGATCTGATCATTCAATGATCACATTAAAAATTGAAGTAAATGAATATAAAAGAGGAAAAGGCTTATGGAAATTAAATAATTCCCTTTTACAGGATCAAAGCTATACTGAATTAGTTAAAAAACTCTCTTAGAAACCAAAAAACCAATATGCTTTACCGGTCTATGATCTTGATAATTTATCTGATATCCCAAATGATGAATTACAATTCACAATCAGTGACCAACTGTTTTTAGAAATATTATTAACAGAAATACGTGGTAAAACAATTTCCTATTCATCTTATAAAAAGAAACTGTCGAACAAACTTGAAAATCAATTGATTAAAGATATAGATAAACTAGAGTCAAATTTAGATGCCACAAACTCTGAAAAATTAGAACAAGTAAAAACACAATTAGAAAATATACGAAATGAAAAAATGATAGGTGTTATTATAAGATCGAAAGTACAGTGGTCAGAAGAAGGAGAGCTACCCAATAAAAACTTTTTATCCCTAGAAAACAAAATATATGACATTTTGCGGACCTTGCCACGTGCAGGGATGATTTTGAATTGTAACCAAAGTTTGTACAGTTTTACCACACACTTTTCAAGATATTGATATGATTAATTAAGAGTTATTGATATTTGTAATAGATTCCAACTAATATCTTTTAAATGTAATTACAAGAAACATAAATTGTAATGATTTATGTACTTGATTCTGATAAACGAGGCAATATTGCTTCATTCAATATCCATTAAACTTTTGTACACTTGTATGTCAATGTACTTCGATGATGTAGTCTTCTTCGTATGTTATCACTATTAAACACTTATACAACGTTTATTCTCATTATGCTCTATGATAGTAGTTACAGTGCAGTTGCCTGACTGATGTACCATGTCATGGAAAATGACATGACTCCATACACCTTTACATATAAAGGTGCGATGTATGGCACAACGTGTACTTCTTCTAGATACTGAATTATACCGAACAAACTACAACAACATACCCCGGATTACTTAGAATATATGGCGAAGTTTGGCGAAATTGGTAGAAATTTCAGCCACAAATACCCCACACAGGTGAAATATATAAAATATATACCCCAAAGTCATTGACATCGATCTCCATCAGACATTGTATAAAACAATAGATCGTGGATACATAAGATAAACCCGAAGTGAGATCAGGTATGACGGAGATAAACATTCCTGCCGTCGTCACACCATCTGCATCTATAGTCAAAGTAGTATAGAAAGGGACATAACTCCTAACATCTAATATAATTGAGGCTATTTGTCCAAAGTACTTTACATATTACACATAAAAGTTATCTCGTAGCTCATGAAGATAACGTGTACATTAAAATATATTGTGATGTATATAACGCTAAATCAAAAAATGTATCTGGCTCATATACAATTCTTTGTCTCTGAAAGTGTTGCCCACGGATTGTTTTATTCCTAATTATTTCCATTCAAATCTGTCTATGGATTCACGATGGGTATGACCGATCAACAAATGATGCTTACTCGATGGCACTCTACCCCATTTTCTCCTGTTCTTAGTATGTCCAGTATTTACCATACACGTATACTGTCTAGGTTTTTTGGTGTTAATGTTAGCTCCGGTTTCATATAACATTTTCAACGAACTTCACCTTTTCACTGAACTCGAGGGGTTTCCATATAAATAACATAATACTATATAGTTATCATGATCAAAACGATCATTTTTGTCAATTAAGATTCAGCAGTTGAGCTCCAATTTAAAATAGAAGTTAAATTTCGAAAAAGCATGTGGTATCATACAAGGCCAAATAATAAATCTAAATATATATCCTTTGCAACGGTTGTGGTATACTAATAGGGGACACACTGACTCCTTTCTGACACATGGTCCCACCCAGTGTGGGATTCCCTATTGTTCTGCATCTTCAGATCATTGGTATATCCAATGTGACGTATTCTAATGGATTTGGAATCTCGATTATCCGTTGGTACTGCTTCCTTTTTACCTTATATATGTGGAACATTCAACTTAAAAACCTTTTGACACATCTCCTTTGAGTATGGATCAGGATTTCTGTAAAACATATATCCACCAAACTTGGGATTATAAAGAGTATATTATGAAACAACAACAAAAACAAAAACAACAGCAACAGCAATACATGCAAACTTACATTTAATATAATAACATCAATACCTCACTAATAGACATAGTCGCAACGTTGATAAGTAAACAGTGATACAGTGTATATATTTATGATATATCAATAAAATGTATCCATTTTTATATAATATGTCATGAAAATATATTCCTTTTAAGACATATTCTGAAATCTTATTGCTTCTTAAATTTTGATACTATAAAAAAGTGAAAAATAATCAAAATTCAATTTATATCAAGTTCTATTGCTGAATAAAATAAAGATTTACAATAGCTCCTTATTCTAGGTAAGTATATTGTTCACGTGTTTAAGGGTCATCCTCTTTGAATTGTCATAAATTGGACTTGTATGGAACAAAAAATTGTAATAGCCTTTTGGTGTTTTTATTAGTATAATTATTCGTTGTTTCCATGGGAATCACTCACGGCTCTGACCTTCACATTTTCTCAGTAACTTCTATATTTTGATAATGACCATGGTTTTCGGCGTTTTCTGTTTTCCCTTCATTCTGTGTATTCGGGTCAATATTTACGTTCAAGCGTTTCATGTTAGATGTTGATACCTCCGTTAGATCTGTGTAAGCTGAGGTGTTAGATGTATTCATGTTCAGAGTGTCATATTGACCTTCCTTCTTTTTATCAGTTGACCTTGACCTGCACAAGTAATAAACACATTAGAAGTAATGAAAAACCGGAGGCGGATTTAAATGATAGAGAGGGTGCTTTTCGAGCGGATTGAAGACATATAAACAGCGTGTGTAAGCCATGACAAAAAGTGATACAACTATGTCAGACACTATGTACTCTCCAGACGGGACTACTTGATGCTTGACGTGTTACCACATACAGATATTCAAATCAAACGTTTTGAGGACTTTTTCCTCGTCATTTATTTTCCATGTCTGCAATTACTAATGTTCTGACTTTTTGACGTTATGATGAAATTACATGACGCCATATTGAGGGAAAGTGTTGTCATTGTGACATCGGACAGAACCCCCATAAATGATTTGCGGCGTAACTTCGAGCATTTGTAAAACAACAAGCACGCTCGCTGTCAACTTATATTACTAGGATGTTTTCTAAATTTATCACTGATTCTAAATTTGTAAATGTGTAAAACATACCTTCTTAGATAACAGACTGTAATGCTGATGGTTACAGCTGCACCAAGTACAAAGCCTCCTACAGCCGCACCCACAATGACTGGAACTGTTAATTGAAATAATGTACTTAGATTTTAAATGGTTTATGTTTCTGTAGCCTTTACATCGCTGGTAGATAGAGCATTTCGTATTCTCCCGTGGCTCTGTGTACAGGAATATATATCCATGTTAACCCTGCGACAATGACAAGCTTAGCACGCTTTGACGTCAACTTTTAATATTTGATTTTTAATTGTTAAAACGCCGTCGTTCTACCTCAAGTTCGATCAAATATCGTGACACACAATCTAGCAGATAAAATGGAGACAACGGTCAGAAACCATTAATATTTTATATCTATACATTGTTAATGGATGACATCACCAGCAAATATAACGCGAGTTTAGTATATTCCTAACATATTTAGGGTGGTAGTAGAATACGTACCTTTCTCTGTTGCGGTCATAGTAGTAACACGGAATCCATTATACCTAGTGGTTGATTCTGTTACCATGGCATTACTTCTTCGGGACACATCTGGTACGATAATATGATACAATAATAAAGTTAAGAAAAAGGAACTTCTACACATACTTCTACTACTGATATCATTATCATCACCAGTAAAATAATAATAGTAATAATAATAATAATAATAATAATCCGTCATATTTGTTAGAGTTCGATATTGTTTCATAATATCCAGTCGTTTGTTACGCTCTTGTTTCTGAAAGAATTGTTAAGTGAATTAGTAAATACAAGTAGCCACTGCGGCAGAAAAAACAACTTCGAGAAAATGAATGGTGATGCACGAAAGAAACAGCTGAAGATCGATCGATATAGCAAATGCAGTCACTCTAACCAAATATGCTTTGCAAAATATATTGAGTGTATATTCCGTATCATTATGTTATCATTTAAATTCAAAAGTTTTTCTAAAGCTAAGATAGCCATTTTTTACAGTGGTTACTCTTCGACAGATTTCCGCTATACTTTTATAGATATTATTTGGCCTTGTATAATACCACTTTCTCTTTAAAATACACATAACTTTTAAATTGGAGCTCAATTGATGAAGTCTAATTGACAGAAACGATATCGTCTTGAGCATTATAATTTTGGTAGTATGTTTATAATATTTATAACCACTAAGTCGTTGCCACTGCTAGTGGACCGTTTGAATCCCCGAGGGTATACATAACCCTAGTACCTGATATTTTTGGTACCACCTGTTCATCTTAAACTAAAGTAATATTTGGCACTGTTAACATCATTTAAATTCTTTTTTTTTTTCTAACGCTAAGATAGGTATTTTTTACAGTGGTTACTCTTCGACAGATTCCGGATACTTTATAGATATTAATACCACTTTCTCTTTAAAAATACACATAACATTTAAATTGGAGCTCAACTGATGAAGTCTAATTGACAGAAACGATATCGTCTCGAGCATTATAACTTTGGTAGTATCTTTATAATATTTATAAATAACAAACAAGCTACAAGTGAACTTTGGGGAACATCAGATATTTACTTTAATTAAATATTATACACATGGACCAACGTTATTTGTCTGCAGAAAAGAAGTCTAAAACAAATGCTCAAGACGATCGTTTCTGGCAATAAGACTTCATAAGTCGAATTGACAATAGATGTAGAGGTCATACAAGGCATAAAATAACCTAAATATGTTCCTAAATCAGCCGAATAGTAACCACTGTAAAAAG
>BROG01001362.1:0-30000 GCA_030159075.1 Atrina japonica | reverse complement strand
ATACACACCGATACAAATGCAGTGTAGGTTAAGAGAATGATAATATGGGTAATTCGAGCTAGTCACATACTCTTTACCACCGTCCGGATAGCCAACACATATATTAGATGACCCTTTTTTAAAACGACCGTACTGACAATATAAATATATATTTTTTCAAATATTTTTTAACATATACACACGGGTATGATATTTCATTACTTGTTTTAGAATTTGAGAAACGATTTTGTAGAAAGGAAAGTGCATTGTAATATTTGATACGGTTTCAGAAAATGCACCTATCAAGAGTCATTAAAATTGTGTTTTATAAGAAAATTCATACTGATATTTATGCCAGAGTTATTAATAATTGTTTCCAGATTAGAAATCTCATATAAGAACATACTTCCTGATGATGGCGCACTCAGTGCTCTTACGGAGACTTAACTAAAGACAGATTTCAAGGTATTGATGACCAACGTTTTAAAAGGGGCATTAGCTGTGTTTACCAAAGAAAATTATATGTATTATGGAGGAATATTAAATTTTGTATTATTTTGATTTTTTCTAACTACTTGTACTTGATGTATACTAACAACGGCAAACCTCGGGTTTCTCATTCAAGAATCTTACCCTCCAATTGAAATTCGATTGTCATACACTCAAGATAGTGGTAGATTCTATTATTCTCCCATATTAACGGAGTTATTCTTATAACTAGTGCAAAATTATCAGCCTGTCATCAACAGGGGGTGGATGACAAGCTATATGCGTTATGACGTGACAATACAATTTATGACATAGAATTTCTGTGGCTTCCAGAATGCAGTACATATTTATGTCAGACATGACTCAGGTATACGTAGATCCAAACTCCGAAACAGAGGCGACACCGTCTACGATAGGTCCTTGACTTGGCTTACACCACTGCCAATACCGCTTCACTCGTGCCCCAAATTTTGACTTTCATATCATTGTAATCTAATGTGTTGATTGTATTATATTATGAATGAGTTTAAGAAATATATGCACTGATAATTATCGTATCATCCACAATAATCGTGTTCCGACTGAAAAATGGTGCTCGTGTTTTTATTCTTTTTGCTATGACGTAAAATGTTCAAGCACAGCGTTCTTTGAATTAACCGCTTACGTTCATCATCAAAGAAAGAAAGTCATGCGTTTTAAACAATAATGGGTGCTTAAAATACATACCCCTATAAAAAAAATAAGTAATTTCCCGTATTGCCATTTTTCACATTTCTAAATTCCATGTTTTAACCCCAAAACACGATCTGTGATGTCAACCGCCTAGCGTCTGCTTCCACTGCTTCCCAAGTCTGTGGCAGTTGAGCGCTTTAATAATTTTTAGGTCACTACTATCTATATGTTGGGTTTTAAAGTTGAAGAATCGCTATGTTAATCGGCGTGGAATTAACAAAAAAATTAAAATGTATCATTACTTGCTCAGTTCTGTATTTTCCCCAAGCAATACCATTCCCAAACCTCCAAAAATATCGAAATGTCATAAAAACAAACATCAATAATCATAATTTTTATTTAAAAACTATGAGTATGATTTGAAAAATGGTAAGAAAACATAAGAAAACAAAGTTTTATCTTCTTATAATAACAAGAACACGAAAGCATTTTGTTAATAACAATTTATTCAGTTTCAACCAGTACAACTCAAATAATGGTACATGAGAGTCTAACAAATGCGTATTTTGCTATAATAGAGGACATAATGTCTGTGTAAGGTGCTGCACGGCAGTTCGGAGTACCTACTCAGACCCTGTGGGATCGAGTGAAGAGGAATATATATATTTATACAATAAAATCTGGCAATTCACCAGTGCTTTCTTCATAGGAAGAAGCCCTTATTGTAGATCATTTAAAGCAAATGGCAATTTTGGGATACGGGTATACTAGGACTGACGTGGTGGACATTGCTACTCATTATGCACTGATAAAAGGGATCGTACCAATCCATTTACTCTCAGATGCTATGAAGGCTTTTTGAGTGGATGGCCGGAATTAACACATGTCAAACCTAAAGCATTATAACTACAGTGTGCAAAGGCAGGAAACCAAGATAACGTGTCATCATACTTCATTGAATTGAATTAAATCATCACAAAATATGACCTAAAAGACAAGCCACATTTAATATTCAACGTGGATGAGAAAGGTATACAGCAAAATCACACTCCCCCATGTGTTGTAGCAGGGAAAAATGCATGCGTGCAAGAGGTCACTTCACCAAAATCTTCTACAACAACTATTGCAGGATGTGGAAGTGCATCAGGGGTTGCAATTCCACCATTCTTTGCTGTTGTCCGGATGAGACAAGAGCTGCTTTTATGAAAGTTAGCAGGTGCAGAGGACACTGTATTGGAGTCCATGTGGTCAAATCTCATAATATTTCGAGATTATCTAGAGCATCATTTCTTAAATGTACCTGGACAAGGAGAGGATCCTGTTCTCCTGATGCTGGATGGTCACAAAAGTCATGTCTCCGTTGGATTAACAGACTGGACACGGGAACACAACATCATATATCATTATATTCATTCTACTTGCCCACACCAGTCATTTATTACAACCATACGATGGTTGATAAAATCTCGTATTCGAAAACTTAAAGGGACTATGAAAACACGTTATCCCTCTGTATTTAATGATCCAGAAGTAGTAACTGAACTGGATAGGTTACATGACCAATATGTACTGGTACCAGCAGACAAAGCCTCAAATAATATAGTTTTAATATTGTTTATTAGAAGAACTTGGGTTTAATACGAATTCTGGAAATCCTACATACACACGTAGCTCACTTTCAAAGGACGAGATCCTTCAAAATCACGTGTCCGTATTACACTCATTTGATATACCTACAACGGAGACCGATTTCGAGCTACCACATTTATACTGGATACCTAAACTTCATAAAAACCCATATAAGCAAAGATACATAGCAGGATCCAGCAAATGTTCTACCAAACCTTTATCTTTACTCCTTACCAAGATATTGACAGCTGTTAAGGAGAAAACTTCAAAAATACTGTACAGTTGCTTATTCCAGAAGCGGTGTAAATCAGATGTGGATACTTAAAAATTCTAAACAGCTTTTAGAAAATTTGAAGGCACATAATTTTTCTCGAATTCACAGTATCAAAACTTATGATTTCTCAACTCTTTACACTACTATTCCACATAAAAAATTAAAGGAAGGCTTTTTAGCATCATAGACAACTGCTTTTTCACTAAAGGTGGTACCCGAAAATTTATAATATCTAGTGATTGCTATCAGGATACTTATTTCGTCAAACACCACTCTGATTCTACACATAAGTATACTGAAGTTGATATAAAAAACATGCTGGAATTTCTAATAGACAATATAATTTGTAATGTTCGGAGGACGTGGTCTTTCAACAAACTGTCGGCATTCCTATGGGAAACCAATTGTGCTCCTTTATTTGGCCGACCTGTTCCTTTATTCATACGAAGCAGACTTCATTCAGAAAACTGCTGAATCAAAAGAAGAAAAAGTTAGCGGTGTCCTTTAATTTGACATTTAGATATATCGACGACGTTTTGTCAATTAATAATGACAATTTCCCATACATATGTCAATGCGATATATCCCAGCGAACTAGAAATTAAAAGATACAACAGAATCAAGTTACACACGGCTTCATACTTAGACATTTTACTTAATATCAACACAGACGGGAAATTAGCAACCAAGCTATACGATAAACGCGACGATTTCGGCTTTCCCATCGTAAATTTTCCACATTTAAGTAGTAATATCCCTCACTCACCTGCATATGGAGTTTTATATTTCACAAATTGATCCGAATATGCCAGGGCGTGCACAACATTGAAGATTTTCATATACAGAGGTAAACTACTCACTGACAAATTATTGACACAGGGATATCGAAAACCGCGTTTAATGTCAACGTTCCGCAAATTTTTATGGTCGGTATAATAGTCTTGTTTCCATAGCGACTACTCTGTTTCACTAAGTGAAATGTTGCCTTTTCGTGGCGGTTGTTGAGACGTCTGTACCAATTGTGACGAGGATACACTCCTCACGTGTTTCATTATTTCGGACTTGACTGTGGACTCACGGCGGGTGTGACCGGTTCGACAGGGGATGCTTACTCCTCCATGGCACCTGATCCCACCTCTTGGTTTCCAGAGGTCCGTGTTTGTCCATTTTTACCGGATTTGTATCTATGTCCTGGACATCCTATTGATTTATACTTTGGTATCTGAGATTTTTATATTAGATGTAGGGTGCTATGGCCCGTTCCAAAAGATATACAACAGCGAGTGCCACAAGCAAATGAGCTGCATCGGTAATTACAAGATATGATATCTGTGAAATAGCCTGTAAAGTGTACTCCCTAGCTCTGAGTCCAGAAAATTTGAGGAGCGCTTTCAAGCGAGCTGGAATATTTCCTCGTGATCGGACCATTATAAAGAAAGAATATATACAACCTTCTTTTGCGTTTGAAGACAATGAGGACAACGATAAAGCAAATGAAGAACGAAATAATGATAACACAGGACAGGACGAAAGTGACAAAGTGCCCTGTATCACAGAGGAAACAATTATAGAAAAAATGAGACAACACGAGGGAAACGATGAGCACGGGAAAAAACAAACAAACAAACAAACAAAAACAAAAAGAATAGGAAAGCGACACCAACTCAAAAAGATGGTTATCATCGATTCTCAGGAATCGGGACCAAGCAAAATAAACCTGACTTTAGATTCAGAGCCTACCAAGGAAAATAGATAATTCAGAGGAATCTGTAATGGTCAAAGACGAAGATAAATGCAGCGTTTACGGACTATTTACACCAAAATAAGTTCTGGGTTGCATTATCCTTGTGTTTACGTCATGGGTGCAATGTGACAGGTGCCCCCACTTGGTCCATCTCCGTTTCTGTACTAAAGAGAGAGTCATTCCTGTGACACCCTAGGAAAATACTTACATTGCATATTCAGATGTTACTTAAAAATTGTATTGCATACGTGTGCACCTGAATTTAACTAAAATCATTGATTTCGATATGTAATATTTCATGTTTAATTGTAAAGATTCGTACTTAATGCATAATTTATTTATTATTCATTTGCAAAATCCATCATAAAACAATTATTCTGAATAAATTCTATAATTTGTGACAAAAATCGGTACAGAGAAGGGGACAGCTTTTATTGTACACAAGTGACATCCTGTGACAGCCTAGGATAACACTTATTCAGATGTTACTTTGAAACTGCATTGCATGTACACCAGTGAATTTCAAATATTGATTTTGTGATGTAATGTGACATGTTCATTTGTACAGACTCATACATTAATCACTGTTAATCAATGCTTAATTTGTTTATTATATATTTGCAAAAATCCACCGTAAATAATTAATTCTGAATAAATTCTTAAATTTGTAACAAAAGTCGGCACAATAGATAATGTTTTCTTCTTTATTGGCCTCGATTCATTCGGAACACGAAAATTGGTGTTGTACAAAAATGGCGAGGGGCGCCGGAACCGTATGTTTACGAAATCGTACCAAAATAATCAACGTTCCTGTTGAGATTTAGCTTTGATATCCAAACAAGTCTGGTGAATATATATAAATTGGAACACAAAAAAATCTTGATTGACATTAATTTGTAGTTACATGGTGACGAAATACCTTACACGCACGAAAAACGGGGACGCAAGGATATATTTTTATATGCAATTAAATATTTGGTGTAAAGATTGGCAATAATTTGAAGAACTAAATTATATTGCAGCAAGGACACTGTGTGAATATATCCCGGCCGATCAGAGGTATACTCAGGAGACCTCCCGATTAGTACTTCCGAATGTATGTTCCGAATGAAAACGGATGACCTGAAAGATACTCGATAGCCTGGGATCCCGGTCCAATCATACTTTGTCGATATACTCGACCGATTACTATGGAAGACAAAGAAATAATAAATCATGATTGTGAAAACATCCAAACCGAACAGTTCCATGCTGTTTCTCATTTACTACAGAATATAGATGTTCGAATCGAATTTCCCGTGTCTGCCATTTTGAAACATAGCTTCTATGGTTACATAGTAACGACGAAAATAGTACTATGGAGCATTTCCGAAAATCACTGTACCGCACCGAATAACCGATAGTTTTTTAAGGAATGGAGGCAATGGTGTATAAGGTCAAGGACAGTTACCCGCTGTGAGAAGTCTGGCGTAGATCTATATAGACATGTAGATCATGCGTAAATCTATATAAACATAATTATATTTAAGAAAGGGGAGAAAATAATCTACCCCTACCTTGAGGGTATGACAAAGGAATTTCAATCATCTGGATAAGATTTTTGAATGACAAAACCTCGGCAAGCCTCGGGTTTGTGTTTCAAGAATCTTACCTTCGGATTGAGATTCTTTTGTCATACCCTCAAGGTAGGGGTAGATTCTATTAATCAATGATTTTAATGGCGAATTGGAGCAGATTTCATTGCTAGCATGAGTTTTGCTGTTAAACTATTAATAACTATTTGTTCATAATTCAGTTTTGACTTTGTACTAGTCTAAAATGTTGACTTATTTGGTATTCCATCGTGTCTAATGTCTGTATATGTAAAACTTGTCAGCAACTCGATGTTCCGGGAATTTCTCTATCGGCATATTGATATTAAATTACATTATAAATTGATTTATATCAACATAAACTATGGTTTATTTAAGATTTGTGTAATTTATAATTGCATGTCTTGCTGATAACAGGTAAATCGTTAGATGGTAGCATAGATAAAAATTCTTCTTCTTAACCTCCTTCATTAGTCAACGCCCAATGGATATGTTCGAACCTGTCCAGTACCTCATTTTCATTTCAAAATTATACATGGTTGTGAAAACGTTGACAATTACTGTAATTTAGATATTTACTACAAAAGATATACAAGTAAGTTACGTAATAAAGCATATATAATACCACAAATTGTTTTTAAAATGGACACGAACTTATTAATTATAGCCTGTTTAGTTTACAACGTCTATTTTCGTATTCGTGAGGATTATATATAAATGTGGTATAATATGATTAAATACTAACATAGCCTCTGCATTTGTGTGTAACTCCCACTGAGCACAAGGAAGGTAATATAATCCAGACAAGGTGTTCTACAAATCAATTCTATTGTTGTATTGTTGACGAATGCGTATACAAATTGACATTTTCCAAAATTAAAATTTGATAACCTACAATTGTCGAATGGTGTGGGCAGCCCCACTCTGTAACAACACATTTTCTAACCGATAGTAAGAGCGAGTTTGGGAGTTTTGTCGTCTTTTTCTCCCGTGCAGAAGGGTTTAGTGATCTCTTCCCTTACGCACTACAGCCTGCTCAAATTGTATATAAATATAAATAAGTGAACAAAATTAAATTCTTAAAACTTATACAGAGAGATTGAATTAACGCGTGTAGAACTTGACACATACAAAAGCGCGTGCGCAGGCGCTCGGCGCGCACATGCAATGATTGATATTTAACATATAGAACAAGAGAGATCGAATGATATACTTACCTATAAGCGTAAACACCTGTATCAATACTACATATAGCAAAATTGTAGACTTCATGTTGTTCTAAATCGTCAGTCGAATACAATACTTATAACACTAAAGTGTATCTTACAAAATTATTATCCATGTCGTCTTGTATTTTCGGTCTTTCACAGGCAAAGCATGCGGATGTTAATTACAGGAATTTGATGATTTGCTCAATTAAGTTCGGTAAATATTTAACACAGATATGCCGTAATTGTGTACGTTGTCCGTAAGTTAATTTACATTTAACATTTAAATATCTAACATCCAAGACGTACGTACAAGACACGACCAAAAATCGTGATGTTTCGTATCGCTGCCCCCTGTGCCCAAGCCTTATGTTAGTAATGTCTTGTTGAATATTGGCAGTGTCACTCGAGGTACTTTGTTTGGCTCTATATTAACTTTGTCAAAAACGTATTTTATGTATTAGATTTTCCTGACATTTGTGGCGTGTCACACAGAACTAGGACACTGTCGAGAGAGAAGTAAGACAGATGCAAGACCCTCACGAAACTAGTGAACAACAAGTGACTTTGGCACTCTTTAGTCTTTAGAGGTACATTTTAATCATGCTACCAATATAAAAAATCTCAGATACCAAAGTATAAATCAATAGAATGTCCAGGACATAGATACAAATCCGGTAAAAATGGACAAACACGGACCTCTGGAAACCAAGAGGTGGGATCAGGTGCCATGGAGGAGTAAGCATCCCCTGTCGACCGGTCACACCCGCCGTGAGTCCACAGTCAAGTCCAATGAAATGTGTCTCCTCGTCACAATTGGTACAGACGTCTCACCAACCGCCAACGAAAAGGCATCTCAACATTTCACTTAGTGAACAGAGTAGTCGCAAACAAGACTATTATACCGACCGTAAAATTTGCGATATCCCTGTGTCAATAATTTGTCAGTGAGTAGTTTACCTCTGTATATGAAATTTTCATATTTTGTACACGCCCTGGCATATCGGATCATTTGTGAAATATAAACTCCATATGCGGGTGATCTGAGGTATATTACTACTTAAATGTGGAAAAATTTACAATGGGAAAGTCGAAATCGTCGCTTCGCGTTTGTCGTATAGCTTAGTTGCTAATTTTCCCGTCTTTCGAGTGTGTCTATATTAAGCAAAATGTCCAGGTATGAAGCGTGTGCGCTTGATTCTGTTGTATCTTTAATTTCTAGTTTGCTGGGATATATCGCATTGACATATGTATGGAAATTGTCTTATTAATTGACAAAACTTCGTCGATATATCTAAATGTCAAATTAAAGGACACCACTAACTTTTTGTACTTTTGGTTCAGCAGTTTCTGAATGAAGTCTGCTTCGTATGAATAAAAGAACAGGTCGGTCAATAAAAGGGCACAATTGATTCCCATAGGAATGCCGACAGTTTGTTGAAAGACCACGTCTCCGAACATTACAAATATATTGTGTCTATTAGAAATTCCAGCATGTTTTTATATCAAACTTCAGTATATTTATGTGTAGAATCAGAGTGGTGTTTGACGAAATAAGTATCCTGATAGCCAATCACTAGATATTTAAATTTTCGGGTGAATAAACAGTTGTCTATGATGCTAAAATGTCTTTCTTTTTAATTTTTCATGTGGAATAGTTGTGTAAAGAGTAGAGAAGTCATAAATTTTGGTACTATGAATTCGAGAATAATTGTGTGCCTTCAAATTTTCTAAAAGCTGTTTAGAATTTTTAGGTATCCACATCTGATTTACACCGCTTCTGGAATAAGCAACTGTACAGTATTGTTGAAGTTTCTCCTTAACGGCTGTTAATATCTTGGTAAGGAGTAAAGATAAAGGTTTGGTAGAACATTTGCTGGATTCTGCTATGTATCTTTGCTTACATGGGGTTTTATGAAGTTTAGGTATCCAATGTAAATGTGGTAGCTCGAAATCGGTCTCCGTTGTAAGTATATCAAATGAGCGTAATACGGACACGTAATTTTGGAGGATCTCCTCCGTTGAAAGTGAGCTACGTGTGTATGTAGGGTTTCCAGAATTCGTATTAAACCCGAATTCTTCTAATAAACAATTATAGTAATATGCCTTACAAATAAAAACTATATTATTTGAGGCTTTGTCTGCTGGTACCAGTACATATTGGCCATGTAATCTATCTAGTTCAGTTACTACTTCTGGATCACTTAATACAGAGGGATAACGTGTTTTCATAGTTTCTTTAAGTTTTCGAATACGAGATTTTATCAATGCTATGAGATAACGCGTAGGATTGAGATGAAGGTATATCTACGACCAATAATATTGAATACACATTTTGTATCATAAAACTTATTAGCAAAATGAAGACGTGTTTCTACTGATATATATTGCCTAATATTGAAAAAAAGATAAATGTTTGTGATTGAATGCAGTGAAAATAGGTGACGTTCTTCAAAATGGTTTAACTCACGTAAATGTTATACATTAAGCTTTTTTAAAGTTTATTAGTACATAACAAAATTCCATTTTGTCCAACGTTCTAGTTTCTAAAATCCTGTTAACTTTTATAGCTCAACTATACATTTTTTTTTGCTCATCTGCGCCAAAAACTTTTCTTATCAGAATTTATCTGTTGTTCTCAGCTTTTGTCTGGTTAGCATTTTAGCCCGTGGGCTTCTTTTACAATTATTCATGGCTAATTTGCATACTTGGTTATTATCCTAAACAGTTAAAATTTTATGAACTAGAACCATAAAATGTTTTATAAGCTCCCATGACAGCAATGAATCATTTTAGGGAAATTGAAGAAATATGTTTTTGAATTAACATTGTCCATTTTTTATGACACTCTGAGCTACTGGATATTATTTTGACTGAAGTCCACCAAAGACCAATCAGTCGATGTTTAGCTCATTTTCCCAATAGATTCGGGCTAGAATATTTTCCATCATTTATGACTAACTTCCAGATTTGGTCAAACTCACTATATATTTATATTATAGTTAGCTGTAATACAGTGGAACCTATCAAGACCACTTGACTGACTTAAAGTGGTCAAGTCAAGGAAGCGGTCTATAAACTGGAGCTCTGTACTTATTACAAAATTTCTCAAGAGACTACAGATTAATGGTCTGCAATGTGAAATGGTCTTTAAAACCTTTAATCACGCAACAAAAATCTGGCAATAATGACGAAGTATTACAAGAAAATTATACTCAAAACCATATTGTGGAGGGACTGGGCTGCCGGACAAAATTGCGAAAGAGACCACCCAATCACTAAATGGACCCAGTTTGATTCAAATCAGGAAGGCAATTTAAGAGGAGAAAATTGTTCGATAAACGTTTACGACGACCCAAGTGATAGTAAAGGTTATTTTTTTTATGATACAAAATGTGCCGATGTGATCGAAATCTTTAACCAGACAATTTTTATCAATCGAATCAATTTAACTGTAACTGAGGATATCATGATATCAACTATAGAAACACGATGAAGAAGTTAAAGGTGACACGCCGTACGATACGGATTTCCATAGTATCAAAGAAACATGTCGTCATATGTTAAAATGATTTATTTTTCGTAAGAATACACTATAGTCACAGAGTGGAGTTCAACAATGGTCTTCTTATAATAATCTTCACGGTGTAGTATTTGAGAGACAAAACATCGCCTTTGTGCGTCATCAAAACTGAAACCTAATTAGGTATTGTACATGTTATTGATGGCGGAGACAAGAGTTAAGACAGAAAAGACTTGTACAGAATGTGAACATGCCGCGGAATGTAATTAAAAAAATCTAGAGATGGGCGGGGGGGGTGTTGGGGGCTATAGCTTGAGAGTCCAAGCCTTATCGTGAACATGCCGATATCGTATAATCTAGGAAATTATCAAGGCAAATCTGGGTAGATCACAAGACATTACTTGATTGTCGTTACTATTTGCCGAAAAGGTCGGCGACACCTGACAAGCCAATATATAGGCCTATATCGGGGATGTGTCACCGACATTGTTAAGACTTGTTCATTTGCATATAAATATGTTGGGTATAATTGAACAAGATAAAACCGAGACAAATACGTTCTGACTGTCTTGGGGTATTAGTCCGGCCTTGCCCGTGAGTCTTGTATGTGAATATTTAGCAATTTCATATACATGTTGGTACTCTTTGAAAGATTGTTATTTGTACGGTCAGCATTTCATTTTTGCGTAAAATCCTTCGGTATTTACTTGATAATTGAATATAAGCATCGACTTCAGACAATATAATAACTAATATGAAAATTATGTTTGTTGACATTTAATTGGTGACAGAAGTTCAGTTTAGTTATGAATTCTGTCGAAGATTATGCCAAACGATGGGCCATACATGAAGACGTGGAACAAGACACTTTGTCTGAATGGCCAAAAGTTATAAGGTGGTTAATAAAATATTGAATTCGGAAACTTAACGAAACTATGAAAACACAATATCCCTCTGTATTTAGTGATCCAGAAGCCGACCTGGCTCAGTCGGTAGCGATTCGACTCTTGATCGTGAGTTCGAGTCCAGTCGGCGGCAGGTTGGTTTTCTGTCCTTCGGATGAGACAGTAAAAATCGAGGTCCCGTGTCACAATAGGTGTCGGTACGTTCAAGAACCCTCACTGCTCAATGGCCATAAGTGCCGAGCATAGGCTAAAATTTGAAGACCTTTACTGGCAATTGGTGACGTCTCCATATGAGTGAAAGGTTCTTGAGTGTGACGTTAAATAACATTAAACAAACAAACAAACATTTAGTGATCGAGAAGTGGTAACCGGGCAGGATAGATTACATGATAAATATGTACTGGTCCCAGCATACCTCAAGTAATATAGTTATTTTTTGTAAGACACATCACTATAATTGTTTGTCAGAAGAACTAGGGTTTACTACGAATTCTGGTAATCCTACATACACACGTAGCCTACTTTCAAAGGAGGAGATCCTTCGTGTTCGTACTACGTTTTACGTGTATTACGTTCTTACCAATGTACTAACAGCCGTTAAGCAGAAACCTCAGGAAAACCGTACAACTGCTTTTTCCAAAAGCGGTGTAAATCAGATGTGGATACTTAAAAACAACTTTTAATATTTACATACCGACTGCAATCCTCTTCATTGCAAATATATAGAGCGATATATTGCATATTTCAGTATTTCCAGTCACGTGACTAGAGTGTTAACCGCTTTACTTACTGTAAGAATGCATAAACGAATCAATAAAGAATAGAATATCATATGTTTATTTTATATATATTTAATCTTAAAAGCATACATTAAGCCTATCATACAACAAACAAAAATTACAGAAAGAAATCGGAAAAACGAGTTACATCTGTAGCACACTACAGCCTACAGGCCCATATCGCGATTATCTAGATCATGTTATGACTATAACCACAGACCATAGAAATGAAAGTCCGCTTCGTAGTTACATTGTAACTTGTCTGTTGAACAGTAAAAAGAGAGTTAGCCCTTGTGCAACTTTGTCAAGCATCTATGATCAGGTCGATTTGTTTGCCTTCACCGGATATCCCTGTCAGAAACAATTCGTCACTCACATCCTGTGAAATAAGGCCATGTGAAATACGTACGTTAAGAACGAATCACTCAGTGAGTCATCCCGGTTTCCAGCTTATTGGTAAAAAATGTCAAATAGAATGGCTAATTTCAGTTGTCATGAACGAATATTAGCTGTCTCCCTTCTCCTAAGTCACACTCGAAATAATCTCGATTTAAATCTGACAGTAAGTATTCAAAATTTTCCATATCACTAGTTCCTTTCAAAATGATAAGAAAATAAGAAAATAAACCATAGTTTTATTTAGTATTTCCGCTAAGAAAAGGGAACTACTTCTCGTCTCACACAGCTGTTTAGCTGTTATGTCATATGAAAACATCTCATCGCAAAGTCAATTATATAGAAAGAATTTCGTAGCCAGCTGACTATAATTTCACAGAATATATATATATATATATATATATATATATATCAGGATTTTTTTTTAATTTTTTGAAAAAAAATTTTCCACGATCCATTGTGGTATATTCTATTTATATATATATATATATATATATATATATTATATATATATTTATATATATATATATAATATATATATATATATATATATATATGAAAAACAAAAATTTGAAAGCACACAATTTTTCTTAAATTCACAGTATCAAAACATACAACTTCTCTACTCTTTACACATCAAAATACAAGAGAGCATGTTTAGCATCATAGACAACTGTTTTTTCACTAAAAGTTGTACCCGGAAATTTAAATATCTAGTGATTGATTATTATGATACTTATTTTGTCAATTTTTGTTTTTGCTTGTTTGTTTGTTGTTGTTTAACGTCCAATTCAAGAATACTTCACTCATATGGAGACGTCACCAAATGCCGGTGAAGGGCTTCAAATTTTGGCCTTTGCTCGGCTGTTGAGCAGTGAGGGTTCTTTAACGTGCCGACACCTACAGTGACACAGGACCTCAGTTTTTACTGTCTCATTCAGGAAACTAACCTGCCGCCGGCTGGACTCGAACTCACAATCTCACGATCAAGAGTCGAGCGCGCTACCGACTGAGCCAGGCCGGCTCTATTTTGTCAAACACCACTCTGATTCCACACATAAATACACTGAAGTTGATATAAAAAACATATTTTTAATTTCTCGCCAACTTTACATAGTTTTGTTTATTTTATTCACATTTTTATTTCGTTGTAGATGATGGAATTTCTAATAGACAATATATTTGTAATGTTCGGAGACGTGGTCTTTCAACAAACCGTCGTCATTTCTATGGGAATCAACTGTGCCCCTTTATTGGCTGACCTGTTCCGTTATTCATACGAAGCAAACTTCATTCAGAAACAGCTGAATCAAAAGAAGAAAAGGTTCCTTTAATTTGATATTTAGATATATAGGCGATGTATTGTCAATTAATAATGACAATTTTCAATGCGATATATCCCAGCGAAGTAGAAATTAAAGATACAACAAAATCAAGCACACACGCTTCATACTTAGACATTTTACTTACTATAGACACAGACGGTAAATTAACAACTTAGCTATACGATAAACGCGACGATTTCGGCTTTCCCATCGTAAAGATTCCACATTTAAGTAGTAATATCCCACAACCACCCTCATATGGAGTTTATATTTCACAAATGATCCGATATGCCAGGGCGTGTACAACATATGAACATTTCATATACAGAGGTAAACTACTCACTGACAAATTATTGACACCGGGATATCGAAAACCGCGTTTGATATCAACGTTCAGAAAATTTAACGGTCGGTATAATAGTCTTGAATGCGATTACTCTGTTTCATTAAATGAAATGTTGAGTTACCTGTTCGATGGGGTTGTTGAGACGTCTTTACCACTTATGACCAGGATTCGTTCCTCACAGATTTCATTTTAATTTGACTGGACTCACGGCGGGTGTGACCGGTCGACTGGGGATGCTTACTCCTTCATGGCACCAGATCCCACCTCTTGATTTCAAGAGGTCCGTGTTAGTTGATTTTTTTTACCAGATTTGTACCTATATCATGGACATCCTAATGATTTATACTTTGGTATCTGAGATTTTTTATATGATTAGTTTTATTCCAGTTAAGCTAGGTTTAACTAAAAAAATGGTTTAAATGAGCCAAAATCACACATATAAATTTAACATAAAAATAACTAGTTTAATGCGATAAGTAAGGTTTAACCCAATGAGTATTAATGTAATTTTGGCGCAATTAATCCTAGTTGTTTTCTAAAATAAACCTAGTATTTCTATATTTAATGTCGGTTAGGATTAGCTGAGAAAACACAAACCAACATGAATTTGAAAAAGACAAACTTCACCACTACGAGGAATATAAGACTAATCACTGAAAACAGCAAATTCCTCTCTTGTAATACATGCATATGGAAAAAGGTAAATATGTCCTAAAGAATGCATTATAAGCATATATATATATATATATATATATGTCTGAACATGCATTCGTAATCTCATTTAGAATTTCCTTTTTTGTGACAAATTAGTCATTGCAATCACATGATGGCTGATTACTTATGAAAGCGAAGAACAAAAGTTGGCTATAATTTATCTAACTGTAGTTCATCTAAGCCCCGCAAGTGAACTGTCTACAAAATTAATCCTGGACCAAAATAATCGAACACCTGCTTCCTATAAACTAGAGGTCTACAATTGCGGGTTAGTTTTTCGAACGAACAAATTTCTACAAAATATTTACAATATATCAGTACTTCCGGTATTTAACCTTTTAATTTTTCAATCACGTAAATATACATCCAATGGTTTACCGTGTAAAACAAATGGCGGCTAAATGCCCAAATATTTGCTATGTGTGTCTGAATTTGTTTCGACTCTATTATAGAATTACATAAAGTTAGTGCCACTTATCAATTTCAATATCACGAACTTCCCGTTTCTAAGTAGTAATATTCCATTTTCTCCTGCCTATGGTGTTTACATTTCACAATTTATATGTTATGCCAGGGCATGCTCTACTTATGAATGTTTTATTCTGAGAGCAAAACGAATAACCAATAAACTACTTATCCAAGGTTACTTTGTTAAACGCTTGGAGTCGTCGTTTAAGAAGTTTTATGGTCGACACGTGGATCTTGTTAAACATTATGAAGTCCCCCTTTCAGAATTATTAGAGAGTATTCTGGAGCACGGCCACAGACAGAGACTCCCTATCACAAATCGTGCTTTTCACCGAACTTGACCTTATCACCAAACTTGACATTTTCACCGAATTTGACCAGAAATGTTTCCATGGAACGTTCGCGACGGGTGTGGCATGCCAGCAGAAAACGCAAACTCCTTCCGGACACCTGGTCTTATCCCGTTTGGGATTCGCAATTGTTCTTTATGTTGAGACCATTTACACATCTAATTCGTCGTGTTATAATGGACTTGAGTTTTGATAATCGATTGGTACTTCTTCAATTTTACTTATATTAAAATCAGCACCTCAACTGTACGTGGTAGGTCCAGAGCAGCTCATTTCTTGCATCTCCAATAAAACATTTTGCTTGAGTACAAAATAAATAAAACTAATAAAAAATCCCCGTAGGTCTATTTAGCTGCTATAAGTTTGTTTATAAAATCACATACATTATATGTAACACCTTATTGCATGTAAACTTTCTGAGAAATCCCCCGAACACTTATTTGTGTTGTAAATGATTAAATTCAAAGTGAATATTTCTTTCAAATAGGAAAGGATGTGATGGTAATATGGATGATAGCGTTGGGTTTCTTACGAGTCCAATTACCTGAGTTATTACCCCCAATAACTTAAACTGCATATGGAAAGTGACTGGAACAAATGGATCAACATTTAGTCTACGATTTGAAAAATTTGATATCATTTGCAACGATACTGTAACTGTAAGTATGATATTAATACCTGTTACTCAGAGATGGCGTGCAGAAATGCAGTTGGTAATAACGTTTGACTTTGATTTGATTCCATTGGGTGTTTCTATGCGGTTTGTTCACAGCAAAATGTCTATTGAATATAAATGTACGTGGTATGGGAGAGATATTACTTCAAATAAATTATTTGTCCAATTTGAACGGACTGCTTCCTCGTGTTCATATCCTGTTACTGGGCCACACTTAAGCCTTCATGAAACAAGTAGTAACCATGTCCCAACATAGAAATTTGAACACGAGCCTCAGCGAGGCCTTGTGTAACGACAATATACATATTCCGTTGACTTAGATCAACAACAACAACAACAACAACAACTTACTGACCGATCAAAACCAAAGCGTCTTGTTGCCTGTAAAAATGAAACATTTTGAAAACTACTTCATATGTCTTAGAAATGTCAATAAAATTAATTTACAAAGATCGTGAATCGAAGTAGTCTAAAATAAATGAATATCACTCACCACTCGTAAGTTGCAGCCAGTTTGTAACATATGCCAACGGCTTTTGCGCGTGCTTCAGTGGATATGCGTCACATTTCTATAATTTATTTGTCATTTTCCTACACAAACGGTGTATGTAGAATTCCAAGATACGTGTATTATGACTGTGCTTCATTTCAATACCGCGTATGCACAGATTTTACCATTTCTACAAATCATGTCATGATTGAATGCCTATGTGTCCTATATCCTATCGGCACCATTTAATCGACTAAATATCGTCTTTGTAGTCAATAGTTTTAATTTTATACTGATATGACGAGGTGTTTTCAAATTATTTGTATTCACAAAATGTTTAGCGATGGAGCTGATCTTTATATACGTTATGCGGCTTGCATCTAGCTATGATATTCGATGTAACAAAACTTAGGATAGTTTAAACTTTATAAACCATGAAAATTACAAAATAGATGAAATGGATTTGCCATTACTACAGAAATGTTAGTAAAAGTCATGCAAAATAGTCTTAGTAAAGGACCCTGTTATCTGCGGAACCGTACAAATGATTATTTTTAACAAAGTTGATCTAACAAGATAAGATATGCCTTTAAGTATTCTTATATAGTTGTTGTTGTTGTTGTTGTTGATCTAGCTCAACGGAATATGTATATTGCCGTTACACACGGCCTCGCTGAGGCTCGTGTTCAAATTTCTATGTTGGGACATGGTTACTACTTGTTTCATGAAGGCTTAAGTGTGGCCCAGTAACAGGATATGAACACGAGGAAGCAGTCCGGTCAAATTGGACCAATAAGTAATATCTCGCCCATACCACGTACATTTATATTCAGTACACATTTTGTTGTGAACAATCCGCATAGAAACACCCAAAGGAATCAAATCAAAGTCAAACGTTATTACCAACTGCATTTCTGCACGCCATCTCTGAGTAACAGGCATTAATATCATACTTACAGTTACAGTATTGTTACAAATAAATTCAATTTTTTCAAATCGTAGACTAAATGTTGATCCATTAGTTCCAGTCATTTTCCATATGCAGTTTAAGTTATTGGGGGTAATAACTCAGGTTATTGGGACTCGTCAGAAACCCAACGCTACCATCCATATTACCATCACATCCTTTCCTATTTGAAAGAAATATTCACTTTGAAGTTAATCATTTAAAACACAAATACGTGTTAGGGGGGATTTCTCAGAAGGTTTACGTGCAATAAGGTGTTACGTATAATGTGTGTGATTTTATAGACAAAAATATAACAGCTAAGTAGACCTACCCGGATTTTTGTTTTGTTTTAATTATTTTGTACTCAGCCAAAGTGTTTTATTTGAGATGCAAGAAATGGGCTGCTCTGGACCCATCACCGTAAGTCGAGGTGCTGATTTTAATATAAGTAAAATTGAAGAAGTACCAAACGATAATAAAAACTCAAGTCCATTATAACACGATGAATTAGATGTGTAAATGGTGTCAACATGATGAACAATTGCAAATCCCAGACGGGAGTTTGTAATAAGTACAGAGCACTAGTTTATAGACGGCTTCATTATTCCACTGTATTACAGCTAACTATAATATAAATATTTATGTATCTGCAAGTTAGTCATAAATGATGGAAAATATTCTAGTCCGAATCTATTGGGCAAAACTTCGACTGATTGGTCTTTGGTGGACTTCAGTCAACATTATATCCATCAGCTCAGAGTGTCATCAAAAATGTACACTGTTAATTTAAAAACATATTTCTTAAATTTCCCTAAATTGATTCATTGTCGTCCTACAGGCTTTTAAAACATTGTACGGTTCTATTTCATAAAACTTTATTTGTTTAGGATAATAACCAAGTATGCAAATTAGCCATGAATAATTGTAAAAGAAACCCACGGGCTAAATGCTAACCAGATAAAAGCTGAGAACAACAGACAAATTCTGATAAGAAAAGGTAAGTGTTTGGAGCAGATGTGCAAACAAGAAAATGTATAGTTGAGCTATGAAACTTAACAATTATTTAGAAAGTAGAAAGTTGGACAAATGGATTTTCTGTTATGTACTAATAAAAAGTACTTTAAAATAGCTTAATGTATAACATTTACGTGTGTTAAACCATTTTGAAGAAAGTCACCTATTTTCACTGCATTTGGTCACAAACATTTATCTTTTTTTTCAATAATAGGCAATATATATCAGTAGAAACAGGTCTTCATTTTGCTAATAAGTTTTATGATACAACATGTGTATTCAATATTATTGGTCGTAGATATACCTTCATCTCAATCCTACGCGTTATCCCTGATGCCATAGCATTAGTAGCCTGAATAAAATGTACCTCTAACACTAAAAAGTACCAAAGTCACTTGTTGTTCACTAGGTTCGTGAGGGTCTTGCATCTGTCTTACTTCTCTCTCCACAGTGTCCTACTTCTATGTGACACGCCACAGATGTCAGGAAAGATCTAATATATAATACGTTTTTGACAAAGTTAATATATAGCCAAACAAAGCACCTCCATTGACAGTGCCAATATTTAACAGGACATTACTAACATAAGGCTTGGGCACAGGGGGCAGCGATACGAAACATCACAATTTTTTGGTCGTGTCTTGTACGTAAGTCTTGCATGTTAGATATTTAAATGTTATGTAAATTAACTGACGGACAACGTACACAATTACGACAGATCTGTGTTAAATATTTACCGAGCTTAATTTAACAAATCATCGAATCCTTGTATTTATTTTCCGCATGCGTTGCCTTTGAAAGACCGAAAATACAAAAGAACATGGATAATAATTTTGTAACGAGATACACTTCAGTGTTATAAGTATTGTATTCGACTGACGATTAAGAACAGCATGGAGTCTACAATTTTGTTATATGTAGTATTGATACAGGTGTTTACGCTTATAGGTAAGTATATCATTTGATCTCTCTTGTTCTATATGTTAAATATCAATCATTGCATGTGCGCGCCGCGGGCCAGCGCACTCGCTTATGTATGTGTCAAGTTCTAGACGCGTTAATTCAATCTTTCTGTATAAGTTTTAAGAATTTAATTTTGTTCACTTATTTATGTTTATGTACAATTTGAGCAGGCTGTAATGCATAAGGGAAGATATAACTAAACCCTTCTGCAAAAAAAAAGACGACAAAACTCCCAAACCCACGCTTACTATCGGTTAGAAAATGTGTTGTTACTGAGTGGGGCTGCCCACACCATTCGAAAATTGTAGATTGTCAAATTCTAATTTTGGAAAATGTCAATTTGTATACGTAGTCGTCAACAATACAACAATAGAAGTGATTTGTACAACACCTTGTCTGGATTATATTACCTTCCTTGTGTTCAGTGGGAGTTACACACAAAAGCAGAGACTATGTTCGTATACAATCATATTATACCATATTTATATATAAAATCACGGAAACGAAAATAGACGTTGTAAACTAAACAGACTATGATTAATAAATTCGTGTCCATTTTAAAAACAATTTGTGGTATTATATATGATTTATTACGTAACTTACTTGTATATATTTTGTAGTAAAAAGTTAAATTACAGTAATTGTCAACGTTTTCACAACCATGTATAATTTTGAAATGAAAATGAGGTCCTGGACAGGTTCGAACATATTCATTGGCCGTTGACTAATAAAAGAGGATTAAGAAGAAGAACTTTTATCTATGCTACCATCTAACGATTTACCTGTTACCAGTAGGACATGCAATTATAAATTACACATATCTTAAATAAACCATAGTTTATGTTGATATAAATCAATCAGCAATGTTGAAATTTGATATCAATATGCCGATAGGGAAAATACCGGAACATCGAGTTGCTGACAAGTTTTACATATACAGACATTAGAAACGATGGAATACCAAATAAGTCAACATTTTAAACTAGTACAAAGTCAAAACTGAATTATGAACAAAAAATCATTAACAGTTTAATAACAAAACTCAAGCTAACAATGAAAACCGCTCCAATTCGGTATTAAGATCATTGATTAATAGAATCTATCCCTACCTTAAGGGTATGACAAAATAATCTCAATCCGAGGGTAAGATTCTTGAAACACAAATCCGAGGCTTGTCGAGGGTTTGTCATTCAAAAATCTTATCGAGATGATTGAGATTCCTTTGTCATACGCTCAAGGTAGGGGTTGATTATTTTCTCCCCTTTCTTAAATTAATTATGTCTATGTAGATTTACGCATGATCTACATGTCCATATAGATCTAGGCCACACTTCTCACAGCGGGTAACGGTCCTTGACCTTATACACCATTGCCTCAATTCCTTCAAAAACTATCGGTTATTCGGTGCGGTACAGTGATTTTCGGAAATGCTTCATAGTACTATTTTTCTCGCGTCCCCGTTTTTCGTGCATGTAAGTTATTTCGTCACCATGTGACTACAAATTAATGTCAATCAAGAATTTTTTGTATTCCAATTTATAGATATTGACCAGACCTGTTTGGATATCAAAGGTAAATCTCAACAGGAACGTTGATTATTTTGGTATGATTTCGTAAAAATACGATTCCGGCGCCCCTCGCCATTTTTGTACAACCCCTTTTTTCGTGTTCCGAACTGATTAAGGCCAATAAAGAAAAAAAAACATTGTTTATTGTGCCGATTTTTGTTACAAAGGACTAAATATGATAGGGGTCCAAAACGGCCCCAAATGGTGGATGGTCATATTTTCACAACAGGTTCTACATATCGCCCAAAGTTGAGATCTAAGTAGTTTGTCTTGCTCTCTTGACCCCAAAGGTCATTTCAAGGTCATGTTAAGTCAATGTAACTCCAGTGATTTAATGAACTTTTGTGTTAAGTCTGGTGAAAAATTATTTCGACAAAAAGATGTTTATTCCACAGATAAATTTTATCTGGTGAAAAATATATGTATATGTAAAATGTATTCCTTTTAAAATATAGTATAAAAAGAAAAAAAGTACGATGAGCAGATTCGAACCCCGGACCCCTGAGTTCACAATCTGACGTGCTAACCAATGTAAAATGTTAAACAGTCTGATTTAAGACCCAACAAGAGAATGCAGCCGCTAGTTGTATATCCTTACATTTTGTATTTGTATTGCTTACTTTGGAAAACTAAAAAATGTACTATAGATTTACCTCATAGATCTGTACTCCTATTTTTAAAACAGTGATATTATTTACTTTAAAAATTCAACGTATACACTTGATAAAAGTGTCGGTGATGCCGGAGTTCAGAGGGAACATTCTAAAAATAGATTCTGTGCAGTAGGCCTGTTTTCGGCACTCGGGTAAAGAAATGCATTAGAACCAAGCAACCATATCAGGCTAACTGTAAACTGACCTACATGTAGTAGTCAATTCATCATATTGTAGATCTACTATGGATAAAAAGCACTGATCCAAGGGTCTACGGGTAGTATACGGGTTACCAGTTGGCAATGCGTAACCCAAATGGCCAAAGTTAGGCATATTCGATCTCTCAGGGAAGCAAGTTTACCGTAGATTCTACTTATCTTTAGTGAAAAGTTGTCGAGCAGATCTATTGACGGAGAATTCGAAGAATGAAAGAAAAACAAAGCATTGTAGCCTTGCACTTTGATTACAGTACTCAGTATTTTCCAGTTAGTATTAAGAATGTGATTGCCGCAGTAATATAGAACCAGCGATAAAAAGAGAAGAAACTACCCACTGTAGCGATTTATAGCATATGCAACAACAGTGGGGTTTCCTGGTTTGTCAAGTATAGTTTGTTTCTGTTATGTATTGTCCTCGACGAAAATAAATGAACGCCGTCTATAGACCGTCAAAACAACCAGAAGTAGAATCTCATTACCAACGACGTAATCCATGGACGTGTTGTTCATATGAAAAGTTGTTTGTTTATATAGAACGCAGCTTTGGACAAAATTTTCCTTCGTACACAAAATAGTTAATGAACATATACTTGTGGAATATCTTTCTTGTCCAAGGCTGTGCTCATACTTCATTTTACCCCCAAAGGCTCAAAAACAGAATGAAATAGATAAAATATTGAAAATATACATATTTTAATGTCGATTTTAAGACACTTTCCTGACAAAGTGTGTATGTAAAGTGCTACTCTTAAACTTCATAATGTGTACAACCATATACTTTACAAGAAATACTTAATTTTCATTTCATTGGTGGGTATATAGGCATCTCTATCATATATAGTCCTTTAAGAATTTATTCAGAATTAATTATTTACGGTGGATTTTTGCAAATATATAATAAACAAATAAAGCATTGATTAACAGTGATTAATTTATGAGTCTGTACAAGCAAACATGACACATTACATCACAAAATCAATATATATATATATATATATATATATATATATATATATATATATATATATATATATATATATATATAATTTTTTAAATGAAATTCACTAGTGTACATGCAATGCAGTTTCAAAGTAACATCTGGATAAGTATTATCTTAGTCTGTCACAGGATGTTCAGTCACTTGTTGTGTGTACAAAAAGCTGTCCCCTTCTTTGTACCGATTTTCGTTACAAATTATAGAATTTATTCAGAATATATGATTAATGATGGATTTTGCAAATGAATGATAAATAAATTAAGCATTAATTACGAATCTTTACAATTAAACATGACATATTACATCACGAAATCAATGATTTTTGTGAAATTCAGGTGCACGCGTAGCGTATGCAATACAGTTTCTAAGTAACATCTGAATATGCAATGTAAGTATTTTCCTAGGGTGTCACAGGAATGACTCTGTCTTTAGTACAGAAACGGAGATGGACCCAGTGGGGGTACCTGTCACATTGCACCCATGACGTAAACACAAGGATAATGCAATCCCGAACTTCTTTTGGTGTAAATAGTCCACAAACGCTGCATTTATCTTCGTCTTTGACCATTACAGAATCCTCTGAATTATCTGTTTTCCTTCGTAGGCTCTGAATCTAAAGTCAGGTTTATTTTGTTTGGTCCCGATTCCTGAAAATCGATGACAACCATATTTTTACTTTCCCTGGCTGTTTTGGTTCCGTCTGATTTGGTGTCGCTTTCATATTCTTTTCGTTATAGTATGTTTGTTTGTTTGTTTGTTTTTCTCATTTTGTCTATAATTGTTTCTTCTGTGATACAGTGCCCAATTGTTATCTTACTGATAGTTCTCCTTTCATTATTCTTACTTTCTGACTGAACTTTCCTGATAGCGTCGACTTTGGATGACAGAAATTTCTCCGGACTTATCACTTTGTCACTTTCGTCATGTCCTGTGTTATCATTATTTCTTTCTTCCTCATTTTCTTTATCTTTGTCCTCATTGTTTTCAAATGCAACAGAATGTTGTAGATATTCTTTCTTTATAATTGTCCGATCAAGAGGAAATATTCCATCTTGCTTGAAAGCACTCCTAAATTTTTCTGGACTCAGGACTAGGGAGTACACTTTACAGGTTATTTCACAGACATTTTACCTTGTAATTACCGATGCAGCCTTCCTCATTTGCTTGTGGCACTCGTTGTTGTATATCTTTTAGAACGGACCATAGCACGCTACATCTAATGGTTGTAATAAATGACTGGTGTGGGTAGGTAATATGAATATAATGATGTTGTGTTCCCGTGCCCAGTCTGTTAGTCCAACGGAGACATGACTTTTGTGACCATCCAGCATCAGGAAAACAGGATCCTCTCCTCGTCCAGGTACATGTTTTAAGAAATGATGCTCTAGATAATCTCGAAATATTATGAAATTTGACCAGCGCTCTGCTCCTGCTACCTTCCTACAAGCAGCTCTTGTTTCATCCAGACACCAGCAAACACAAAGTATGGTGGATTTGCAATCCCTGATGCACTTCCACATCCTTTGATAGTTGTTGTAGAAGATTTTGGTGAAGTGAAATCTTTCACGCATGCATTTTTCCCTGTTACAACACATAGGGGAGTGTGATTTTGCTGTATACCTTTCTCATCCACGTTGAATATTAAATGTGGCTTATCTTTTAGGTAATATTTTGTGATGATTTCATTCAATTCAACGGAGTATGATGACACGTTATCTTGGTTTCCTGCCTTTGCACGCTGTAGTTCTATTGCTCTAGGTTTGACAAGTATTAATTCCGGCCATCTACCCATAAAGCCTTCATACCACCTGATAGTGAATGGATTGGTACGATCCCTTTTATCAGCTATTACTGCATAACGAGTAGCAATGCCCACCACTTCAGTCCTAGTATACCTGTATCCCAAACTTGCCATTTCTTTAAATGCTCTACAATACTGGCCTCTTCCTCTGAAGAAATCACTGGTGACTTGCCAGATTTTATTGTATCAACATTGATATTCCCCTTCACTCGATCCCACAGGGTCTGAGAAGGTACTCCGAACTGTCGTGCAGAACCTGTCCTCTTTTACAGCAATATACGCATTTGTTAGACTCTCATGGCTATAATTTCTGTACCTTGATTTGAGTTGTACTGGTTGAATATGAATACATTTTTTGTTAAATGCCTTAGTGTTCTTGTCATTATAAGAAAAAGATAAATCTTTGTTTTCTTATGTTTTCTCATTATTTTTCAATTCATACTCATAGTTTTTAAATAAAAAAATTATGATTATTGATATTTTGTATGACATTTCAATATTTTTGGAGGTTTGGGAATGGAATTGCTTGGGGAAAATGCAGAACTGGGCAAGTAATAATACATTTTAAATTTTTTGTTAATTCCACTACGAGCGAAGCGGTGGTGGCAATGGTGTAAGCCAAGTCGAAGGGCTAGCGTAGACGGCGTAGCCGCTGTTTCGGAGTTTGGATCTACGTATACCTGAGTCATGTCTGACATAAATATGTACTCCATTCTGGAAGCCACAAAAATTCTATTTCATAAATTGTATTGTGACGTCATAACGCATGGAGCTTGTCATCCACCCTCCTGTTGATGACAGGCTGATAATTTTGCACTAGTTATAAGGATAACTCCGTGAATATGGGAGAATAATATAATCTACTCCTACCTTGAGTGTATGACAAAATAATTTCAATCGGAGAGTAAGATTCTTGAATGAGAGACCCGAGGTTTTCCGTTGTTAGTATACATCAAGTACAAGTAGTTAGAAAAAATCAAAATAATACAAAATTTAATATTCCTACATAATACATATATAATTTTCTTTGGTAACACAGCTAATGCCCCTTTTAAAACGTTGGTCACCAATACCTTGAAAATCTGTCTTTAGTTAAGTCTCCGTAATAGCACTGAGTGCGCCATCATCAGGAAGTATTTTCCTATATGAGATTTCGAATCTGGAAACAATTACTAATTACTGTGGCATAAATATCAGTATGAATATTCTAATAAAACAGTTTTCATGACGCTTGATAGGTGCATTTTATGAAACCGTATCAAATATTACATTGCACTTTTCTTTAAAAAAAAACGTTTCTCATTTTTTAAAAACAAGGAATAAAATATCATACCAGTGTGTATATGTTAAAAAATATTTGAAAAAAAATTATATTGTCAGTACGGTCTTTTTAAAACAGGGGTCATCTAATATATGTGGTGGCTATCCGGACGGTGGTGAAGAGTATATGACTAGCTCGAATTACCCATATTATTATTCTCATAACCTACACTGCCATTGTGCCATTGTATCGGTGTGTATACTTTCAAAAGTGTTTTGACATATTTATAATGTTAATAGTTTTACTTAAAGAGTTTTCAAATGAATGTGATGGATTTGTCATGCATGTGGATAGTAGGGAAGAGGTCATTACAAGTCCGGAGTACCCAGCTATTTACCCCAATAACTCACACTGCATATGGACAGTGACCGGACAAGCTGGAGCAACATTTCTTCTTCGATTAGAGGTGTTCAACACTATTTGTAATGATACTGTAACTGTAAGTATCATATCTATGGTAACGACCCGTTATATGAGAATAATTGCAATTGTTTATTAACTTTTGACACAGTTATAATCGTAATGTATAATTCTGTAGGATTTTTCCTAATACTTTATGTACGCTGCTGTATCATTTTAATCTATAATCAATGTTTAGATCAGTTATCTTCTTCTTCAACACTTGTGAAGAATACAAATGTGTGTGTGTGTGTGTGTGTGTGTGTGTGTGTGTGTGTGTGTGTGTGTGTATTCCAAATAGACACAATTCGGATTGTAGAAGGTTTTGGATCATCAAAATAAGCATGGATATTTGTTATAATCCACGATATGCATCGTTTTAAGAACCACATACATTGTATTCCATACTTACCACTACCAATCTGTAACAGACCATGGTAAAAAAAATGAGAATTATTTCAATTTTATTTGCAAAACAGTATATATTTCAGGTATTTATATCAAAACATTTTATATCATAACAAAAACGTCTAAATGACCATAGAAACCCTTGGTTGAGTGTCCAAATATCGATAGTTACACAGGGTGTCCGATTATATATTTTATGATTAGGGGACAAGTGTCATGTTCGGAATTCGGAGTGCACACGTTCCGGAATACACCATATAAGTGTGTATACAGGTAATAAAATAAGTTGGAACCAAACTTATCGATGGCATTAAAGCGAATATCAGATATGTCAGATAACATTAAAAGAATTTTGTATGCTATTAGAAAATAAAATTAAATAAAAACAAGTTTACGTTTCACCCCTTCAGGACATTTCTGATTATTTTTGTGCTGTGAGAATAGAACTGTATTCTGTCCCTGGCCAAAATACAGACTTGTATGCGAGTATTTACTACTTGCATGCAAAATGTATGTGTTTTTCACGTATAAAGTCACTTTTTGCTGTCATCACGTTTGTTATACAACAGGCCTTCATGTTCAAATTACCTGTTTCAGATATATGATGGAAATTCTACATCAGCAACCATATTACTTGACGAAACATGCGGACTAAACAAAGAAAACGAAATAGGGAATATTACGTCTACGTCAAACGTTATAACAGTTGAATTCATATCTGATGACACAGGTCAAAGTACCGGATTTTATCTGATTTGGGGTACTTCAACATCATCAACACCTGCGCTAACCAGATGTGAGAGACGTCATGGTTAAATTCCCGATACAAATCAATCTCTCTCTCTCTCTCTCTCTCTCTCTCTCTCTCTCTCTCTCTCTCTCTCTCTCTCTCTCTCTCTCTCTCTCTCTCTCTCTCTCTCTATATATATATATATATATATTGTAAACTGTAATAAAGTATATAGAGTACTATTATTATAATTTGATATAATATTTGTACTTACTTTTACATTCTTTACAATGTTCGAATAGGGTCAACAAAATCAGATTGCATTCCCGCAGTCACGTCTCCACCGTCGACAACAGCAACATCAACAGGTGAATAATAATAATAATAATAATAATAATAATCATCATCATCATCATCATCATCAATGACATCATCGTCGTCATTATCATCATCATACGAGATGTTAAAGACAATTTGTATGCGAAGCGTAAAACTATATTGATATGAATGCATCAGTTTTATATGTTTGTGGTTATTAGTTTGTTTGATTTGTGACCAATTTTGAGATACATTGTTACGTAGGTATATCATATTTAGCATTTCTTCATCCAGTGCGATAGAAATGTATGTTCATAGCAACTGACTTTTCAACATTCAAACGGATACAGGCATGTGTGTATTAGTTTTGTTTATCATATTTTTCTGTTAAATTAACACCATTTTAACATGTAACATACCAATATAAACAAGACAAAACAGATAAAAAAGGTCCAAAAGATTATCTTTTTTTTAAAGGAAATGATTAAGAATGGGAACAACATAATATCAAATTACATACACAGCAATGAATCAAAACACTGACATATTTTATATACAACATCTTACTTCAAATTGGTATAGGCATCTAAACATGAAATTCCATGGTAGCAATCTGGTCAAGGACCATCATTACATTATATTATGCCCATTGTATAAGTTAAAACTTAATTAAGATATAATTTCTTGTTCTTCTGGGTGTATTGAGATTTCGAAATAAATGAAGTATTGAAATCTGAACGTTCGGTTTATTCTAAATTGCTAAGGATGAAGCAATAAGATTTTTCTAAAAAAAATTCACATTTTACAACCAGCTTCCTTCTGGGATCTTCTTCATTTTCAAGAACGTATCATATTACACTGCCAAAAAGAAATTTATACAACTGTAATTATAGAAATTACCACCAACTTGCCCAAAGTAAAAGAAATATTAAAAAAAAATTAAAAACTAACACAAAAACCCAAACGGTATTGTACGAAACTATATATACCTATTAGGTAACTGGTGTATATGTCAAACGAACATATAAGACCTTTTGAGTTTTCTACATTACAATATACGAAAGTATGTTAATGTCAGGGGGTTTACAAGACGAATTTAAGG
>BROG01001361.1:0-65176 GCA_030159075.1 Atrina japonica | reverse complement strand
GAGCGAAGTATCATTTGTAAATAGGCAATATAGCTTCGGACTGCGTTTTCCCGGCATTGCATTAGCTTCATCAGATATTTGAACATGCATGGTAAATTGTTTCCGACTGTTTAGCCTTGAGGTCACTTGCATACTATGAGTACTTCAGAGAAATACGGTATTTATTCCTGACTGAAAAGAACTACGTTTTGGGGGTTTAAATAACAACAATTGATGCTACAATCTTTTTTAAAAAATGACGTCGATCATGATGCTTTAAGTGAATTTGTAAATATGCTACACAGAAAAATCGAAATTAATGGTCAGGTGCTTTAAGAGTTCTGGTGAACATAGCACAAACTTGGACCCCCGGGAGACCCGGAGGTGGGATCATGTGCCATGGAAGAGTAAACATTAAGTGTCCACCGGCCACACTCGTCGTGGGTTTATAGTTTATAACAGAGAACGAGTAAGCAATGATTCCAGGTTACAAACAGTCATGTCAATTCAACTACTACTAAGATAATTATACCGACCCTAAAATTTGCGAACTGTTGATTTTGAACGCAATTCCTCATATTCCTGTGACAACAACTTATCAAAAAGTAGTTTAATAAAACAATAGTTCAGTCCAAATTAGTATTGGGTGAAATTGTCGATTTTTACACTTATGGTAGGTGTGACGTGTCGACAAGGAATGCTCCTCCAAGGCACCTGATCCGACCTTTGATTATCCATGTTTGTCCAATGTTCACCAGATTTGTATATTGTTTCCCGAACCTTATGTCCATTACCATTTTGGTATATGATTTCTGTATTTCAAATATCTAATCACAGAGGTTCATTAAGCCTCATATTTGAAATGCGTATGGAAAGTTATGATGCCGAATTTCTGGAAACCCATAACTTCCACCTCTCCCCAAAACCATGTTGGTTATTCACTTTACTTTACAGAAACTGGTCTACAAATGAGGAGTAAATAAACATTTCTACTGTAAATGATATCCTATATCTTTTTAATTCAAAAATTTCTGAATTATTCAAATACATGTACATTGTATATTGTATTTTTGTTTATTGAGAAATATCTATGAGATAAAATCAATATTATCTCACCAGTGTTTAAAAACCAATTTTATGACATATTTAAAATAATTTAAACGGATATTTGTTGTTCAATGGATAGTTGGCTTTTTATTTATCTTTATATGTTTAAAATTTAGGAACAAAATAAGTTTGTTTATTGAGTGAGTCTACTATCGTAAATATTTTGCTATGGAAATTATAATATCTCAAATAACTCCATTATCATACTCAACAAAATGTGGTTAAAGTAAGTGTTTTTGTGGGGTTCCATGCGGGATAAAAGAAGTATAGAATTTTAAAAATCTGAAAAAAATTGAATAATAATCTTTGGAAAATCACTCTTTTGGCAGAATAATCAGATATTAATTACTCTGGCTATTTAATCATATTAGGGGTGACATATTATCGGTACAAAATATTTAAACGACATTACTTGAATCAGAACAAGGTAAAAGTTTTACCGATATATTCATACCTTTGAAATATATACAATCAATTTATGTTGTTTTGGTTCTAGATCGAACCTGGATGTGCCGATTATCTTGGTAGACACAAAGCCTTGTCCATTTTACTTTTCATTTTAATGGTTATATTCAGCAAATAAAAGCAGTCGAACTACACTACTTCAATCCATTACCCAACACCCATCTTCAGCATGATTCACTTTGGATGCCAATTTCATTCCTTGTTATTCGTTTTATTTATCCACAACGCAACTCCAACATGATTAAAGCATGCAAGTTCCTTAGATAATTCAACGGGTATAAAGCAAATTAAAATAAGAATAACACCAAACATAACGATTTTGGATACAAAGAATGAAAATTGTTTGTTTCAACTTCAAAACGTCTTGAACCTTTTTTAAAACCCTATTTTCACTAATGGTTTATAGGCCAATTCTATGAAATTGTAAATCGCTGTTTCGGAACTTTCAAGGATACATTCACCTCCAATTTTTGTATTTTATCTTTATATACACATTTCAAACTTATGAAATAAATTAATACACATCAATAAAAAATTGTTTGATAATTCTTATGTTTGTCAGCTTTGTAAATAGGATTCTTAAATTTAGAGTTGCAGAATCAACTCGGATATCACACTAAATACAGATTCAATAAAGCAAATGATATCAGATAAAACTTTGGTGAAGGTGAACATCTGCTATCTTGGAGAGAAAGAAGAAAACAGGAAGACGTAAAAAGAATGATGAATCATTTACTACATCAGTAATGTTATATTATTTACACATCCCGCGAAGGGACGTATTATCGCGAGATTTGCATAAGAATGAATGAGATTCGAGCACCTGAATTACTTGTGGAGCGTTATAACACGTATTTTCTGGGTCTCGTTCGAAAGATAAATCCTTTAGTTCCAGGTAAGTATGTTTAATAGTTTTATTTATTTTGAAAATTCTGAACTTTGGTAGACCAAAGAAAACTCTGTTAACCAATAGATGACCAACAGAACTGTATGAAGCAAGTTATATTAGTATTCTGATTACGTACATTTGAAAAAAAAAATCAATTGTAATTATTAAAGATGTTCATTTCAAAATCTGGAATTAAACACAAATTTGGTATAATTCATTTCCAATAATCATGTTTATGTTTGTAATAATTGGATATCGATATCCAGAAGAAAATTAAAAAATAGTCATGTTTTCAATTTAAATATAAATTTTCTACGTTTTATATTTGAAGACGATAAAATGTAAAATTGATAAATGCATCTGCATAAGTAAAATACATTATTGTAGCGCTTCGCACGTGCTATCATTCTTCATTCCATAGACCGGCATCTATCTACAATGACTCACAAAACACGTCCGTTGTCGGAATCTGCGAACAAACATCTTCTCAGCCGGCATTAATAAGTAGTACATATTCTCATCATAGTTAATGAATTCATCTGTATAAACAAATGAGTAGTTATACAACTGGGCACAACTCGTCGTAAACAAAACTAATTGTACACTTTGTCCACTATGCAGATATTTCACTATAGATGTGAATAAGCTCTGTATTGTTATATGGTAACTTTCTACATGTATTTCTATTGTTTTAGGGACACCATGTTGCTATTCTAACAACCTTGCTTCTCATCCCGTCAAAGATATGCGAGGTGCTTTGAAAGTGAAATTACAAAATGCACTAAATCAAGTTATATTAGCTGACGCCGAGGATAGAGGTATATTTATAGGAGGTCGAAGAAGAAACAGGAAGAAGAAAAGAAGTAGAAATGGTATGTTTAGCATTATGTATGATGTATGAAATTAAAATAAGTCTAAATCTTACAAATGTTGCTGCAATAGAAATTTTTGAATACTAGCCAGTGGAAGTGCTCTAGTGTTTCATTGAATCACAGATTTTGGCAGATTTACAAACTTAGCAGCAGCAGATGCATTTCGCTATGATAGACAGTTACCGACATACCTCGCATAACACTTACCGTAGTATCATCGCACGTGCATACGGAAAGCCGGTATCGTTTGGTATATCTTCTTGCGACAACTATTGAAACATTTAATGATTTGGGGTCTTTTATAAATAAAGTGAGGAAAAGTTGAAGGGATGATGTACATATTGTTGATATATCCGGTGATTAGGATAATACGATTAACTAACTCTATTTCCATCGTATTAATTTCGAAATTCACAAACATGTTTTAAAGAAGACGTGAAATAATGCCAGCCATGGTTACGACAAATATACAGCATAAAAGTGTATAAAAATAAAGTTAAGTGAGTAGCATTTTGTGAAAATAATAATCCTGATGGATATTTACCACTATCTATTTTGACAGCCATTTATTTTAGCACCAACAACGTACCGGATTGAAACGGACGTATAATGCAAATCAAACAGAATCCAACATAATGCTACTTCTAATTGACTGTGACATACTGTTACTGTTGATAGGAGTTCTTGTCCATCCCTGCATGTCCCGTCAAATTTGACTGCGGGCTCACAACGGGTGTGACCGGTTCACAGGGGATGCTTACTACTCCCGGGCACCTGATTCCACCTCTGAATTACCAAAGGTCGGTTTTTTGTCCACTGTTCACCAGATCTTTATATTCTGGACATCCTGAAGATTAAGACTTCGGTATCTGTGATTTTTATATAATACATATCATTTTAACATCGAATGTATGTTCTTCATAATACAAACTACATACGTTCCATCTGTGTATATCTATTTTCACCTCTTTATTCGGATCTGCGTTTGTCTTCCTCACAAGAAGAACACATGTACATATACATAGGATTGTAGATTGGAATCGCATCAATGTGTTGCTTGTTTACGCTTCTCAATACCGTTATTAATGGTAGTATTCTTAAGAGTGTTATACATCAGAGAGAGGAAAATATATACCATGTAAAAACCTATACCAAAATGCGAATGGTTTTTCTAATCGCATAGACAGACACTTTTTGGGTTATCACATTTTGTGGGAAAGTTACACTATGGATAAAATTGTATACACATTTCATTTTGTCAGTGTCTTATAACTTTGGTATTATGTTTATAATATTCATTACACTTTTTCTGTGGGAAATTTAAGGGGGAAAAAAGTTTATAGATTCCACATTCAGTGGGAAAATAGAAAAAAAAATCTAGGTGCAACATATTGTTCTTTAATTTCAAATAACAAGAAACAAATTGTAATTTGTGATTATAACAATGTCGGGCATATTGAATGCATTGTTTCAATTTCAATGCTTGCAACATAAGATAAAGTCAAACTATGGACACAACATAGCTCGCCCATCCCGCATATTTAAGAACCAGTAATTTCATGATTGCATTAATATATAATATTGTGTTCATGAATTGACCACGTTTACTTACGTAATTGATAAGTTGACCTTATAATGATTTTCATGAATAAAAGTGAAAGTCACAAAACATGTCAACATTTGAATTTATTCAAAAAATAAAATAAACATTCAGATTGCACACACCAAGTAACAGTGTCCTACTAAACATATTAAATGATTTATAGTGCTTTCCAATATTTACCCAAAAACTTTAACTTGGCAAACTGGACGCCAACCCAGAGGTGACTACATAAGCCCCCCTTTTCTTCGAATAGGCGAGCTAAAATTATAGCTGCAATTTTGTTTGTTTGTTTTTCAAATACATTTGATGCAATGTCAAATTGGCTTTTGTAAAATGTAAATAAATGTCTGAGATACGCAGAAAAAGTTTTGAATTATTTAGACAGGTTTTATAGTTATTTTCTGAATTTTAAAAATGACATACATTTTTTGAAATATATATCATCTCTCTTTAAAACATGAAATATCTCATCTGTGGTCACCACGGATTCGAGACTCGCTGGAATCTTAGCTGATTCCATGAGAAAATTTGTCAGTTTAATTGCAGAAGGCCGTTGGTTTCTTCCCTGCTATATCGTATCCAGGTAGGGGCCTTCGTGGCCGAGTGGTTAGAGCATTGCGCTTTAAATCACAAGGCCCCTCACCTCTGGTTCGAATCCCGCTAGGGTCATTTCGAATTAAGTGGGAAAGATTGCCAGTTTTCTTCCGGAAGGTCGGTGGTCTTTACCCGGGTAAATGGGGTTTCTCCTCCACCAATAAAAACTGGACGCCATCATATGACTGAAAGATTGTTGAGTATGGAAAAACAAAAAATCAAATCAAAATCAAATCGTATCCAGGTTCTGTCCACCATTAAAACTGGCCGCCACCATATAATTTAAAAGTTTTACGTTTAACGTAAAACACCAATCAAAGCAAAAATAAATGTAGCAAATGAATCATAAATGTTACCGCATCTGCTTTGGATGACCTTGATGTTTTCATGCAGAAATAGTATTTAAATATCTCATGACTGAAAAAACCTTTTAGTAAATCTTAAGAAGTGACAAAAATAAATAATTAAATACATAAATAAATGAATAAATAAAATGGAAAATGATATATAATAGATACATTGATGTTAAATGATAAAGGATATATTATATACAACAATTGTACTCTACATATGTACCCTTTGCTACTTTGGACATGCGAGCAAGAACAACAGTAATACATGTTCCTCCTGTGTGGTGAATCTGTCCTATTACGATGCATCAGTTTTACGATATAAGCGCACACGTCTACAACTGTTGTTGTAAGGGTTTCTTCTTTCTAAGCGGTTTGGGTTACAACGTGCACGCGACTGTTACCATGTAGTTTACGCTTCTTATTAGACTGTCTAAATGGCAGACATGTTCTGTGGTTAACAAATTATCGGATTTATGTGCATACGTTCTGTGAGAGATATCTATCTTTCATACTACAAATCACCATCATTTATCATCTTGATAATGTCCTTATGCTACTGAGATCCAGAGTTAGCTGAATACTTGAATTTTGTCACTCGTTGTAGTCTATTGGCTGACCGTCTGTCTCACAAGCAAGAGGTTTCGGGTTCCAGTTCGAATCAGACTTAAAAAACAGACAATGATCGAGAGTCATTTTAGTTTTAGGCCTCACAATATCAAAGATGTGAAAATCTCGGGTTTTATGAGGCCTATAACTAAAATTTATGCCACGAAAGGCATTGTACGTGAATGACTCTCGGTGCATTGACATATTTCATAGCATGGTGAAAATATTTTGAAATATTACATATAACCGGTGATATCTGCATACAAATGAAAGTTGTTTGCTTGTCCAAAAACTATAAAAGGGGGCATTAGCTGTGTTTATTTTTTTTTTATCTTTTCTTTTTACTACTTCAATTGATATATAATAACAAAAAAGATATATGCACAGGCATAGAATTCTTAAGTTCCTATTTATTTGGTGAAAATTGCTTGAGAAGTCCAGTTTGGTAATTAATCACTAGCAATTGATTAACTCAATCTTACTATTTGTATATGTATGCCACACTGGACCTGAACTATTTTCACAAAGTATCTAGGAATATAAGATTTTTTATGCCTGTGTATAGTTCCGATTTGTTATAGTACATCAAGTACAAGTGGTAAAAGTAGGGAAAATCATAATAATTGTTGTAAACACAGCTAATCCCGAAAACAAAAACAATTTAGACCGATTTTTGTCATGATTTTACGTGTGTTTTAAGTATTTAAAAATTTAAGCCCAAAATGACTAAAATTCTATTTCTTCATTTTTACTCATAGGAAAGGAAAAACGAAAAAATAAGAAAGCGGAAGGGAAGAACTCGCCTATCTTAAATAGAAGAAATGAAAAAGGTTTGTCATGTGCAAGAAAAAGAACTTCATATCTTTTGACTCATCATCATCATCATCATCATAAAAATCATCATCGTTATTGTAATGGTAAAACAAAAAGGAATACTTTAGGCTATCCATTACACTGAAAAAGTCAGTTAAAGATGGATGTTTACATAAATATGTCATTTTTGCAGTGCAGTATGCTTTGGCATCAAGGCCCGGCATCACAAAACCTAAGAATTTACTCAAGTTTGAGAATATTCTCAAATTGATATGCTTAGCCAATCAAATCAGATTTCAGGATCAGTCAGATTTGAATACAAAATTTAGACTTAAGTAATTCTTAAGTTTCATTATGCAAGGTCCGGATGACCATGGACTTTCTGTTATTAAGACAGTCGGTCAGTAGTGACGTTGAAACCAATTCTTGATTACTTAACTAAGTATGTTGCACTGTTATTAGATAATAATACCAAACCAGATACCCAGGCTATCAGTGACATTTTAATGACGGACATTCAATGTTTGTGTTTGGAATAACTTGTACATTGTATTTTTGTATAATCCAGTTTTCGCGAATGTTATTCACGCGTAATTTCTCGAGGGTTCTTATTCGCGAAAATAAAATTATGGCGTAATGAAAATGGGCATTCGAAATTGCGAAAATACCATCTCGCGAAAATGTCCGGATTTACACTAGTATTCCATCCCGTTAATCACTATCACTGGTGTTCTACATTTGTGCAATTTGTTTCTTCAGCCGATTTATCAATCGATGTAGTATCTATCATGTATACACTACAGCATAAATACTATACATCTGCTTATATAGTTTATAAATAATTTCATAAAATTTTGCATATGATTATAAAATCCGAACAATGAGTAAATGAATGGATATTTTTTTATTTCACCCTGAACGGCTTATAATTCAAATTTCGATATGTGTTCTAGTTGCAAATCTGCAAATTTTAATTACATACAAAAACTAGCCGACGACTGAGCATGAAATACAAGCTAGACAGTCAAGATATTTTATGTAAACACATTCTGTCAATATATAATGCTGCATAAACATACGGGCAATTACAATAGATATGAAATTGATCGTTTATTAGAGCATCACCTTGCACAGGTGTTGCAGGTACATAGATAATTGGGATTTATAACAAATTATTGGTTACCAACTACAGACCGAGGAGAAAAAGGTGAGGTTTTTAAAAAGTAATTCAGTGATAAATTACATAGAAATTATATCATATATTAGATAGATGTGTATTTTGTGTCTTTTAAGACATGTAGGGTATACAGGTAAACATGTATGTGTTACCCTCTTCTACGTCTTAACCAATCACTACTGTTTTAGAAGTATCCAATATGGACATTAGACATAATTAGACATAGGCGTCAGGTATCCTCTAACCAAAACCAGGTAAAGAGAACGTGGAACAGCTCATTTAATGACATGGTATTAGAATTAGTGGAGGTTGATGAATGTGTTAATCAGTATCCAAGTTTTACTGAACTTTTCGACTGCCATATGGCTCAAATGCTATTAATTACTGACAAAAGTGGTGTCTATCATGAAGCACCTTGCAATTTCATATTGTTAATACTTTAAAAATATGAAACAAATTCGTAGTTAAATGATGAAAATGGATTCTTTTTTATAAACACGTGTGTCATTTTATAATGTAATATATATGTTTTATCTTGATTCTAACAACTACAAAACTATTTGACCGTTTTACAACATTAACGATAAGAGAACTATATATATATTTAAATTTGTATACAACTATTATGTTTCTATACAACTGTGGTGTTACTGATTTAGAGTATTAGTATTAATGATAATTATGCAGTATAAACAATGTCATTTTACATGACAACAGCTTCATTGCACTTTGAATCATGAAGTATTTCACTTAAGTTCAACTTAGGTTCGAACCACGCTGGAATCTAAACTGAGTTTGACGGTTTGGTTGCCGAGAGTTTCTGCCAAGGTACATTGTGATATAAAACATCTTAGATACCAAAGAATAAATCTTGAGGATGTCCAGGACACAGATACAAATCTGGCAAAAATGGACAAACACGGACCTCTGGAAACCAAGAGGTGGGATAAGGTGCCATGGAGGAGTAAGCATCCCCTGTCGACCGGTCACACCCGCCGAGAGTCACAACTGGTACAGACGTCTCAACGATCGCCAACGAAAAGGCAACTCAATATTTCAACCGGGAACTTCCCCCTCTCGAGTATAAACTGACGGCAACCATATGAATATAAAAACTGGTCTATAGCATTTTAAATATAAAAATTGTTGAGTGTGGCGTAACAAATCAGTATTAGAGGAAGTACGCAAACTAGAAATAGACATACTATGATGCTGTAGTAGTAGTAGTAGTAGTAGTAGTAGTAGTAGTAGTAGTAGTAGTAGTAGTAGTAGTAGTACTAGTAGTAGTAGTAGTAGTAGTAGATTTTGCTGTTTCTGTAATAGAAGTAGAAGGCATAGCAGTAGTTGATACAAAGTATCAATGTATGAAGAAGTACCAAAGTATATTCGAAACGCCAAGTCCATTAGAATGCGGTAAATTAAATATAACAATTGCGAATCCCAAACGTGAATTAAACAGGTGCCCGGAAGAGGTAAGCGTCCCCTGCCATGCCACACCAGGAAATGTCATAATCATGAATACAACAGTAAAATGGGTATGGAAGTCGAAAACATTTATCCTCATTTTCTGTGAAACACTTTCAAATATGTTGTAGAATAGCTGGTAAAATTAGATACTTTCAAAAATAAAGTATAATGATCTTGTCATAACAAAGTCTAGAACGTTTGTCAACAGTATTACTATCTAAATAATAAGTTACCTAATAATTGAACATGCACACACTGGACTTCGCTTAAACACACGTAATACCTATATAATCCACATATGAAAACTGACATAGATATTTAATTCAATATTTCGGTTTGCAACATCTGGTCACTACATTTCAAATCGATTTTATTTTGAATACACAAATAGATTTTTTACAAAACCATTGAATTGGAGATGAGTAAAATCGCACGTGTAAAATGAGGACGGTTTATATTATGGTTATTTTCAAATTCGACTCCCAACAGCATGCGCCATATCCGTGCAGTTTATGTTACGTAATTATTATCATTGCAATTTGAAACTTTCTATTTCCTAAATAACAGGCATACCTATAGTGATGTAGTAAAATTCCATATAAACTGCCGAAGTGGGGACTCGTGAATCTTTTCTTGGCCTGAAAGAGTTTTAACTTTAGGTATAGTAAAATCCATATAACCTGGCGGGGGGGGGGGGGAAGTTTTGTGAACCCTTTTTTGACCTGGACGAGTTTGAATCTTAGGTGATAAAGCATAATATTGAAATTAAACTGGCTAGAGTAACCGTTCCTACTTGTCACCATATATAAGAGAATATCCGGTGAGGAATAAAATGTTTTTCCGTGCAGCTTGTCATAACCGAAAAGTCAGTAGAATCATCCGTATTATAATCAAAAGGTTACTCCGCCCCGCCAGCTTATGTGAATCGGACAAAAGCACATCATAATTACACTGGTAAGTGTAATTGTTCTTACTTGTCAGTATACCCACAAGTATCCAGAATTATAAAACTTTTTCCCGTCCAGCTTGTCATAACCGGAAAGTGATTAGAATCATCCGTATGATAATCCAAAGTTTCTCCGCCCCACCAAGTTATGTAAACTGGACAATACTAGCATAATTATAACTGACACTTTTTATCTTTATTTTGCATCCTACCAAGACTTCTTCAATTGTTTGGGGTTGTCACGAGCTTTAAGTGTTATTTCACAATTTCAATTTCTGTTTTCGAGTGATACAGGAGCCGCCCTGGCTCGGTCGGTAGCGCGCTTTACTCTGGATCGTGAGGTCGTGAGTTCGAGTCCCGCTGGCGACAGGTTGGTTTCCTGTCTTTCGGATGAGACAGTAAAAACTGCAGGTCCCGTGTCACAGTAAGTGTCGGCACGTTAAAGAACTCTCACTGCTCAATGGCCGTAAGTGCCGAGCATAGGCCAAAATTTGAAGCCCTTCACCGGCATTTAGTGACGTCTCCATATGAATGAAATATTCTTGAGTGGGATGTTAAACAACAATAAACAAACAAACAAACGAGACATTTCATTTGCCGGTCTCTTGACAAAAACACACCCGTGGCAAATGCTCCACTGAAACATCTCGAGTTCGGTGAAAAGGTTAAACTCGGTGAATAGTTAGTTGGTTAGTTTAGATCTGATTGGCGTAAGGGAGGTAATTTGTACTGTCGTGTTCCAGAATACAATGAAACATTCTTAAGAGGGGGGGGCTTCATATTGTTTAACAAAATCGTATTATTGCCGCCCTGTTAACCTCAGATGATTCATCTTTCTGTACATGTGCCAAACTTATGTTGACACCGATAGTTCTTGCTCGTCACCAGTGGTAGACCGTTAGACTCGCAAACGGGAGATCCAAGTTTCGCTTGCCGATACTTGGTCATAGAAAATGACTGTTCCTACGGCAATAGTTTGGCATACGAAGTGAATGCCACGGGTCTTTGGATGGCACTTAAAACGCAAATCCCATTTAGGTAGGCGTGGTGGGTTAAAGTTGTAGTTACCAAACTATGACCACTACAGACATGTAGAAATATTGTTCAATTTTAAATGATTTGAAATACGAATGCAATAGATATCAATAGCAACCCATCTGTTTCATTTAAAGTAACAATAATTATATCATAAAATGCACAACAATATTTGTTTTGTCATTTATATTTGTACTATATAGATAAACTATAATATTTACGTTTCAACTATAAACTTTATCTACATTTCTAAAAACGCAGTTCATACATTCCAACGGGCCCCAATAAGATCACTTCTGTTTTGTCATTGGTAAATCGGTCAGTTATATGGTTCCGTTCAAACCACAGTAATTCATGTTTAAACAATATTTAAGGGCTGACAATCACAAATTTGGTAACATAACAACTGATGATGATGATGATGATGTGATGATGATGATGATGATGACGACGACGACGATAATGATGATATCATGATTAGCTCAAGAATGTATCTTTATCGTTGGTTTTACTTTATCAGTCTATTTTGTAAAACCAGAAAATAAAATAATTTATCTTTATTTTACACATGGTTAAAACTTTATATAAATATAGGATATTTAACAATTGTTTTTGAATAACATGTTTATTACATCGAGTGAGGCAGGAGAATACATATTTAACACGAGTGTAAATATGTATTATCCTGCCTCACGAGATGTAATAAACAAGTTATTTAAAAACAATTGTCAAATATTCTATTTATTACATTTTCCAGTTAAGTTTCGTCAGGCCCTAGATTTAGGCTACCTGATGTTCTGAAGTCTTCTGTACGGCTTGTGAAATATAAACAAATCAGGTTTTGATTGAAATACATCACTTGATTGCGACTATGCATTTAAAGTTTCTGGAAAAGTGTAATTTATTGTGTAGAATTATTTTAAGTATAATTCGTATACTTTCTATAATATTGAGGCCTGGTGAGTTGGTAGGTTACGACAAAATCTGAAGTTGGCTTATATACGGGCAAATCCCGATCCGCTATTAAGATCTAGGGGCAATATCTGAAATCCTTCGTCACAACAGGCCACAAAAATCATCAAGATACTTAATATAATTCCTTTAATTAATATTACCTTCAATATGCACAGTTACACTGGTCCCTTTATGAGAATCATGCCAAAGTTAGACATGGACAGCAAACTCGCTTCGAAGTTCGCCCAATTCGATGTTCATTTTGTGTACTGTCAGTGTCACTGAATTTTTTCAAAAACTTTCGAACTGTTGACGTAGATAGTGGATACATTAAACATTTCCACTGCCTTTCGACCACTTAAACACACTCCATCTAAACATAACATCGTCTGCTTTTTAATTGAGACAGAACAAGTCTGTGCGGAAATTTTGTTTAGCGTCGGATACGGCGTTATAAATAGCTCATGAAAATCACTCATTGATACGTAATATCTACAGTACGTGTTCAAATGTTTTACCACGGCATCACCATTTATTGGCATTTGCTAGCAAATGTGATCAGTTTATAATCAAACAATGAATTGACAATTATATGGGATTGATTAATCGGATTTTCATCAGTGGCCTGGCACTGTATTTTGAATGGCTTAATGAAAAATATTGATATTTTTCATTAAGCCAATCAAAATACAGTAAAATCAATGAAAATAACAGTGAAAAATAAAGCTTTTATTTAATTGAAAAACTTAATTAAAAGATGTAATAAAGCATAATACTAGAAGTTCAATAAAATTGTGTTTATTTCATTTCAGAAAATATACAAAAGGTTGAAGATAAAAAACCTTTAATAGAACCTGACTTCTTCCAAAGCATTACGTCATTGAATGAAGAGCTAGACGAACCACTTCCACCTTTAATTGTGTGCGATATATCCCTGGGACCGGAAACAGAATTCGAGAGTCATCTCCCCCAGCTCATTTTCAGTGAAGACGAGGAAAATCAAGACCCAAATAAGGTAATAAGACAATAAGAGAGTCTTGCCAATTTTTTATGAATACTGTAAGTAGCTTTTATATTTTCAGAAATATTCGAGATTTACACGAGTGCGCGATTTCAAAGCTGCAAAAACGACTTTGATATTGAATATTACATCTGTATGTCAGACATTTACGTCTCGCTATGACTGCATTGTTTTCGTAGCTATGCAATTCTGAAAAATAAAACATTTACAATGGATACCCATGTCATGGTCGACCTGTAATGTAAAAGAAATCACTCTGTTGATGCATGTCTTAAGCCTAAGTCAAAAGTATTTCATATATAACATGTAACCTTCCGCTGTAACTGTCTCCTACATGTTGATGTTAACTATTCATAACTGAGGTACAAAAAATCAAAGGCCATGCTTTGGATTTACGTGAATGCACTGAAGGATATTTAATGTGCTAAGCCCACTCGATACGGTGATTTTGAAGCGTCACAGATGTGACTCGCCACTTGCAAGTAAAGCAAACTTTAATCGGAAAAAATAATGCAGTTTAATTTTATGTAGAGTAGTTTGAAATGTTCGCAAGCAATTTTACACTCTTTCTTGCACAAATATAAATTAACAAATTTTTAAAAAATGCTTTCTGCCCATCAAATCTTTGCACTATTGCAAATGTTATAAACACAATACCAAAGTTATAATGCTCAAGACGATCGTTTCTGTAAATTAGACTTCATCAGTTGAGCTCCAATTTTAAAAGGATTTTCTAAAGAGTAAGTGGTATCAGACAAGGCCAAATCCGTGTAAGATTAACCACTGTACAATGATAACTATCTTAGTTTGAGAAGAATTTAGGATTTTAAATTGTTATCAGTGCCAAATATTACTTTAGTATAGGATTATCAGCTGGTACCGAAATACCAGGTACTAGGTTTATGTATACCATCGGGGACTCAAACGGTCCACCAACAGTGGCAACGACCTAGTGGTTATAAATTTTATAAACATAATACCAAAGCAAGTATTTCTGTTAACAAATTAAAGATGTATTCTCCTGGAAGTCACTGTTTAAACAAATAAATATATTGGGAATATGATACCTTCATACCTAGTACTTTCACTTTTCGAATCATTCAAATATTATATTGTATTACTGGTACTTAAATCAAAAAGGAAAACCAAGCAAATAAGCAAAAACAAAACATATCTTAATTACGGAATTTTTTTTCTTTTACTGAGACTTGCAAGTTACACAGAAGTATTTTGTTTTTTTATTATTTTTCATCCATCAGATGCCCTTTGGACCTTTTAAGAAAAAGCCAAAGGCTGCCGAAGAAACAAATGATGTCGCTGTATTGAATGAGATAAATAATGAGCAGACAACTCAACAGACGGAGGAGCAGACAGTAGAGGAAACAGTGACACAAGTGACAGAAAATGGCGGGGCGATACAGGTGGAAGAAGAAGTTCAGGAAACAGTGGAAATTCAACAAGAAATCAAGGCTATCGAACAAACCGAAAAGGAACTGGAAGCAACTAAAGAGGAAACTGTCCAACAAGAGACGGCTGTGACTGAAACTATAGAAATTGATGAAGTAGTGATCCCGGAGGAGGTAAAGTTAAAAGTTAATACACACGAATAAGTAACTGAACAAGTTACATGAACCTACATTCCGGGGGAAACCCGAAAATACTATCAAAGGTGCTCAGATTGTCGTGTTTACAGTCAAAATTTTAGTTTTTCTTAAACATGCGCTCTGGCTAGAGTCTGTCACTTATTGGGTTGAATTTTTACCAAATATCCTGGAAATTTAAAGATTTATACTTTGGTATCTGAGATTTACATCGACTTAAAGCATTAAATACATGTACTAAATATTTTAATCGTGTTTTACGCCACACTTAACAATTTTCAGTTGTATAGTGGTGGTCAGTTTTTAACGGTGGAGGACAGAACCCGGTTACAATGTATAACGACCATCGGCAATCTGCAAGTAAACTGGAAAACATTATCTCAAAATCACGTTAGATTCCCGCGGTAATCGAGTCTGCAATAACGAGAACTGAGAGACTGATTGGTTTAAAACGTGATGTTCTAACCATTAAACCACGGTGATCTCTCTAATTTTTGAATAATCTAGAAAATACTTTAACAATGAATAAATAAGCAATTGAATAATAATAGAATATTGATGGGTGGTATTCTGTCGTTCATTCATATGGAAGAATGAAATGGAAAATATTTTCTGAAAAGATATAGCTGATATGAATCAAGAGATCCGGTGCTGCTTGTTGGGCCTTTTTTTACCATAAACATTCTGCCAGCTATGACACCATTAAACATGTTCAATGGGTATAACAAACGTTTGCTTCAACCATGCTCTGTGCCAACCTTTAGGGAGTGAAGAGCACATACCTTTTATACGTTCAGAATGCTCACCCATACTTAGCCATGGAGTTCAGTTACTACTCATATGGCAAAGTTCTCGTTGTATATCATACTAGTACTGTATGTGTATTTAAATTAGCGCACTCATATTTTAGCTCTCTAAGATGGGTGTAGACTTAAATTCGAACAATTACAGCAAGAATATTTTAAATTAGCGGTAATATGAAAACAATGTCAGACTAAATAGATGATGCGATCATTCCGTGTGTGGAAAATACACGTGATCAAATGCCACTGAACGCGTTATCACAGCCTGCCTTAAAACTTTCTGCTTTAAAATCACTTCACATTGTGCCAGTACACTATATATACCATTAGTTTTGTCGCTTATGCAGAATGACAGGGTGGAAATTTTTTAGCGCTGCACTTGAATTAGCGCAATAGCTTAGGCGTGAAAGGGGCTAATATTAAAATACCGCTAAAATAAGTACACGTTCAGTATTCATTTATGTTCTGTAAAATTGCATTTACCATAATCGCCACAATTTCTCTTTTATCCAGACATCAATTGACTGATACAAAAATCAATAGACAAAGATATCTATGACGTCTAGATAGACTTTATTTCACATCTTTATTTCACATAAGAATGGTGCATATGTCTTACAATATAAGGTTTTACTGGTTGCCACGAAATATTCTGTAGACTGTTTTTTTTTCAAACTAGGCGTCTTTATTCTTTGTTCTTGAATCCTAGGGACAATTTATTGAAACTTATACAGTAACCACTTAGTATTCCCGTATACATATTGACTCGAATATAATGTATACCGCTCGTTCCCATTTAATTTTCGCCCTTTTCGTCATTACATAAGAAGGCGAATTTTAAATCAAATAAAATTTTCGAGAAAATAATTGAAGCACGGACACATATGCCATTTATAAGAGGATAATGAGTTAAGGCGAATTTAAGACGGAATCAATATGTTTTAGGTCGTAAAAGGGCGAAAATAACCATTGACAAAAATTCCCAGGTAAAGAGTTACAACTTTGAAAGATACGATGACTTTAACCTACACTTCTATTTTTCTCTATAGAAAACCGTTGTCACAGAGAGTCCAAAGCCTGAAAATGTCAAAGCTACAAAGGAATCGGCTCCATTGATAACTCGGGATACTCAACCTGGATTTTTGTGTTGTACTATCTTATAAATGAACGGAGAGGAGTCCAAAGACGACGTTTCGAACATTTTGTTTTCGGTTACAATTATAACTTTAGCTTCATGTATAAACGTATATATTTCTGGATTGTATTAGCTCTCACATTCTGGATTTTCTTTGATGCCATCATTTGTTATTTGTCACAGTTCTGGACTTTATATTTGATTTATTTCTCAACCATTTAAAAATTTCTATTTTGAGGTGGATTTATTTTAAGCATATTTTACATTCTTAAAATCTAACATGATGTGGATTGATATTCTATCCTGATATAATAAAAATAAAACTAGTGTATATTTGACAAGAATCAAAGAAACAAATCAACCATTTTTACAGAAGATTTATCTTTGTACGTATTATCATTCGTGTAATGCTTTCCTATTGCAAGATATTTGAGACTGTGATTGTTAAACTGTAATCAAAAGGCTTATCGCATATGTGATAATATTTATATATTTAGTACGTATTTTAAGACCTATTTTTAAATGGTAAAGGTAATTATCTGAAAGATATAGTAAATCCTCGTTGCTCAGACCATGTGTATGATTAACTAGAGATGAGATGAATGGTGTTTTGTTCATTTGTTGATGCGTAATTAGATTATACATCCAATCATGCAATTTAATATTTGTGGTCTGGGTAATGAGGTGATTTTATGATAATTTTGTCTCCTAATAGAGATGGACTTAATTAGATATGTAAAAGTTTAAGATGATAATTTAAAATATATTTTCCAAGAGCTCGATTCATTTATGGAAAAGATAACTAAACTAATGAAACAGTTTCAAATTAAAAACCTATAAGATTTCAGTCATGGTTAATCACAGTATCTATGTTCTCAAATATATTACGCTTTATATGGATAGAATTTCCCCAAGCATCAAGTTGTTTATACATGCCATTAAAAATCCATAAGGTGTGTTATTGAGTGGTATTTATAATTCACGTGGATATTATATATCATTTCAAGGATATTTTACTTGTTCAGTCTCCTCATTGTACGTGAGACTGTTTTAACTATCAGAAATTGTTATTGTAAATGAATTTTGTCTAACGTTTATGATAATTAATGATACCTATGTCATTAAAATGTTCAGTCAATTATCATTTAACTGCAACATAAGAACTGCAGTGTTTTGGAAGAATGGCATTTGTAGTGTTGATCAGTCGTAGTTATCTCCCTTTTTAAAATTCCGTTGTTATCATTGTGATATATAAAATGCCGATATTGATTGTTAATATCAATAAATCAGCCATGTAAACAACATGAATTTGAATAAATCATCCTCACAAGAAAAAGTTAAGTAGTAAAAAATAGAATTTTGCTCGTATTAGCCCTTGTCATAAGATTTTCCAAAACTAAGAGAGCCAGAATACATATTCTTTCATATTAAAAATGGTTTTAAAAAATTGCATAAAATATAAAAACAGTAAAGTATATAAAATATAAAAAATAATTGTTTTATTAAGTGTGATCTGATTGTTGTTTTGTTCATATCGATTGCACATGTTAAATGTAAATACAAAACGTAGAAAATTAAGAAACGAAAAAATGAAAATAAAAAAAACGAAAAACGAATGTTTGACAACGTTAAAATAGTTTACAAAACTATATAGGAATGAGTGGAAAATGTATAGACTGTAATGTATATGTACAAGTCGTAAATTTTGTAGCAGATGACTAGATTCATAATGGAAATATGCAATTTCCTAGATATATGTCATAAGCATGTATTCTAAGGAGTAGCTATATTTATGTTAAACATGTAACGTTAGAGGGACTGATTTATTTAGTCGTCTACAGAAATTTCGTTTAGCTGTGTGTATTGTTTGCTAGCATGATTTCTTGGTATATTTCCAGTTTTGAAAATAAAGGAAGATTTTCCCCTTCTGTGGAGTTCAGTTTTTGTTTTTATTCTTTTATTCGTTTAAAAAATTTACACGAATGATATAAAAAAAATTCTCTCTCCTTAAGTGTTTAATGAGAAGGACACTGCAAAATTATATATATAAAGTTGTAGAGAATATCTGGTTTAACTTCATATATATGTTCTTGTGATTCATGGTACAAAGTAATACATTGAAGAACAAAAAAGACAGAAATTTAAAAAAATTATTTTCCAAGAAAGATAAAAGGCCCATGACCGTCTAAATTGACCGACATGAAATATCGTGAAAAGTTCTCCGATTCACACATTCATTAATACGATTTAAAGGCATGCTAATCAAAACTAGTGTATATATGCACTGCAATTACTCAGAAAATGATAAAATTAACATGATACAAACACCCCTAAAATTTAGCGATCGCACATGTACCGTTTACTGCTGCTACATCGATACGGAAAGTGGTATAAGAACATACTACTGTCAGTATTTGCTATACGAAATTTATGCGATCGTGCCAAGAATGAAGATAGAAGGGTTTTTATGTCATAGGCAAAGGCATAGCAGTGTAATGATTTAAGTAATTATAATTCAAAGACTACTTCCAATATCCCTTTAAGACGGTTTAAAAATGAAAAAGCAGCAGGTAATTTGATCTCATTTGTTTATCAGTATGTAAATTAATTGAAAATTGTTTTATATGAACATGTATCTAAATCTAATTATAAATCAAGATATCTCAAACTTAAGTTCAATATATGTCTTGGATGTGAATGTAAATACCTGATTATGCAACATTAGCTTTGTTTATGCAACAAAGAGAAATATTTTGGAAAATTTCAAAGTGAAAGGTATCCTTGAAAAATCAATACATTTTACACTCATTTTACAATAATAATTTTGATATACAATACATGTAAAATAAGGGATTTATGAATTTATTGTGATAATGGTAATATAGCTTAAAGTAATTACATCAAAAATATTGTGTGTACATGCATGTTGATTGATTTAATTTTCTTTCAGACAACAACAGTCACAGTGCAGCTGTTTCCAAGCTGCAGGTCAGTGCTGACATGAGCCATGCTAGGGAAGTTGCTGTTGACAAGAGCAAATAAACCATTATTTCAGTTATGAAAATGTGCTATTTGCTGCTTGCAAAAGCCTTCCTCGCAGCCTGGTGCCAGACCTCAACAATTTATGCATAGAACAGGTAAACTTATACTGTATAAAACTCATAATACACAGTGCAGCATAATTTTGATATTTAATATGAGAACATTTTAATTTCAAATGTAAGTGTCATATATATATATATATATATATATATGTGTGTGTGTGTGTGTGTGTGTGTGTGTGTGTGTGTGTGTGTGTGTGTGTGTGTGTGTGTGTGTGTGTGTGTGTGTGTATCAGTGGCGTAGCTGGGACCAGAAAAGTGGGAGGGGGCACAACCGTTCAAAATACTGAGGATAGATTACAGGGGCAGATCCTGGAGGGGCGTAACTGTTTTGAGGGGTGGGGGTGACAAGACACCATGCAGGTGAAAATGGAGCATTCTGTATGCAGTGGTACAGGAAGGAAATCAAAAGGTGGTGTTCTAAAGGGTTAGGTTTGAGGCTGGTGACATTAATTTATACTTAAAAAGTTGAAATTTAAACTTAAAATTGTTCATGCAATGCATACCACATCAATAGTACAGTGTTGTAAATTTTAAATAAAGTCGCCGATAGTAGCAAGGCGAGAAAATTTTCTGGAAATTTGTCTTTAATTTTTCGATTATACACCTACTTTATCAGCTCTAGGCGACACTCTCTCCCTCATCAATGTTCATATTACTAAGTGTTGGATTAATTGTGTTGCCAATATTTCAGGACTACGCATCTTCATATATTTTTTTTTTAAATTGGAATCCCTGTTTTTCCTGCATCCAGGAGAAAATACGCATAGCAATCCGCTAATAAACCACTTAAATTATCTTTCCCAAAAGAAGGTTGGTAAGTAGTAATAGGCAGCTCCCTGGCACGTATTTGAAATTTCGCCGCTAGGTGGTGCCACCAGTGACGCTGTTGATGACGTCATCAGAATGCTGGCTTCTGATTGGCCAATTCAAAAGACTGCCAAGGAGCTGCCTCTGACGTCATAACCGGAAGTGCGTCAAACCGTAAGTGAGGTCATACCGGAAGTACATCATACCAGATATAAGGTCATGTTGTCATGGCAATAAGGAGAAATAGCCAATCGTTGAGCTCGGAGGTGTGTCTATAACCGAAAGTGAAAGTCTGTGGGGGCGGCCATCTTTGATAACGAGCCAAAGAGAGCCTTCGTTACAAGAGGTCGGGGTCAGGAGAAGTCAACGGCTAAAATTAGAAGTTGGGTTTTTCCAGGTTTGAGTGAAATCAGTAGTAGGTGTCGCCATAGTCGGCGAGAGTGTACGAGAGTTGACGAGAGGTTTAATGCTTACAGGAGAATTTTCCCAGTTTTGAGGCCTAGAGTGAATGAACTTAATTAGACGGTAGGGTATTCCCTGGTAGCTAAATAAAATAAAGCTGAATAAGAGATACTGATAATATCTGTCGAGCAGACGTCGCCAACGACGAACTTCTTTTTCTTTCTCTATCATCAGTCGATTTGTCTCTGCCTTATGTTGTAGAAGATTGGCTAACGCTTCCTGAGCTAGTGCGTATTACACAGGTACTGGAAGTGAAGGGTCAGGTCTAGGTGGTTCTTGGTGTTGTGTAGTAGGTGTCGCAGGGGTCCTACCAGAATTTATCAGTCTGTGTGGCCTTACTACAATACGTGCCCTTTGTGTAAGAATGATTCTCATGTTTCTCTCTGTAGGTTGCATATCAATGTCGGATGAGTTATTCATGATGAACTAATACCGAGACTCAGACAGTACTAGTACAAGTTTATGACGTGCGCATGACGCATTGATTTTAGGATGAGTTTCATTCTTCCCGTCTAGACATCTGACCACCTGTTTTTGACGTCTGGCCACCTGTTTTTGACATCTTGACACATGGCATCTGACCACCTGTTTTTGCCATATGGCCACCTGTCATCAGACCAGCTGTTTTAGAAATCTGGCCACCTGTTTTTTAGGCAAATACTGTCACTAGTTTTTAGTATTTCTAATTCTATATGAAAATAAAACAAAATAAAATAATTTCTAGTTTAATGTACCTGTAAATATAAAAAAACTAAAATAAATCATAGCGTTATGAATATATATATGTGTAATGATACTTCGTGAAAACAGACATCTCACTGATTATAGTGATTACTATGAAGTAGATACCCCGAGTGCACATAAATCACGCAAATTTAAAACGGCCTCGGATGTGTACCAATTCAAGTTTAAACATTTTTCTAAAGATGCCATACGCTTGGTATCAGAGGTATTCGATCATGTGTTGAATTCTATCAAGAACAAATCGGGATAAGATGTGAGTCAATATACATCATCCATCTTTAAAAAGTAAAGTGTCGGTAGATTTTATGGATGCTATAGACCTGAATGCTGATCTACTCATGGAGAAAATTTAGAAAACACAACAGAGTAATGAAAATTTTAAAATCGAAGAATGGTCTACCACCCTGTCGGTGATCCATGCCATACAACCTGTAAGTAGAGGAGATGGAAAACGGAAATATCATATCAGTTTTAATACAAAAATTCATGCTGAACAAGAAGAAAAGTTTAATACAGATCAAGAATAAAGACCTGTTTAGCTCTTGCTACAAAAACTGGCAACGATATTAGAAAACTGATTTTAGGAGATGCAAGTAGACATACTCTTCAACGACGAAAAGCTCATGCATTAATGCAGCAAGCTGGATGTGATCCTCAACAAGAGAGTGGGCCTGAAGAATGGCAACGTTTTCAGACCGTGTTGTTACCACACTACCGTCTGAAAATCTACGAACTGAATACCAAAGCAAAACGATTGACATTAAATGTACTGTATAGTGGTGTAGGATCCGGGGCCCCTGGTGTGAGCAGTGTAAAGCCATGGAGGATAATCGTATTACATTCCCAGGTCCCACGACACTCACTGATGTTTTGAGTTGGTTATTTGACACGACTGTGTATGATGACATACATCAAAGACAGAAACTTTTACATGATGGAGCTATAGCTATTGCCCATAATTTTAAAGGGTGCGATGGACAGTTTATTTTACATCATCTGGTACATCATGCCTGTGAAAAACCTGATGTGATTATGAACGATTCTAAGATTATGTCTATGACGGTCGAAAACATCCGGTTAATAGACTCGTGTAATTTCTTGTCTTTTCCTTTAGCTTCGTTCAGAAAGGATACTTTCCACATTTGTTCAATACAGAAGCTAATGCTGATTACATAGGGGTATATCCCCTATTCTATGTATTACAACCGAGAAGGTATGAAACGTGATTTTGAAGAGTGGTATCAAGACCAAATTCGAAAGGGTGAGATTTTTCATTTGCAACCAGAATTAGAAGGATACTGTGAATTGGACGTGACTATTTTACGACAGACTTGTATGCATTTTCAAAGAATGTGTTTAAAAGTAACCGATGTGGACCCATTTTCTGAATCGATTACGTTTGCCAGTACGGGGAATATAGCATATCGTCGCAATCGTATGCAAAAAGATACGATTGCTATCATGCCTCCACGGGTATATCTTTCGGCATGACAGTATTCCACAATAACATTACGAAGGTTGAGTTGGAAAAAACATCAAACTGGTCAAACGATTAGACATCGTCATGGAGGTCAAGTCCAAGTAGGATCTTATCTCAGACTCTCAGAAACTACGAGTTTCATGGGTTGGGTGTTTTTGGCATGGATGTCCCTTGTGTTTTCCCAACTTACAGCAAGATAAACATCCGTTTCATACCTTTTTGACGTATGAAGAAATGTATCAAAAGACCTTAGAGAGAGAGATCAGTATTTGCGTCAACACTATCAAGTAGAAACGTTGTGGGAACATGATTATCGTCAAAGGTACAAGACGGATCCAGAGTTTCAACATTCCATTGATAAAACGTATGAGGATTTCCCCATCCGTTAGTTCCTAAAGATGAACGAATGCTACTCATTTGCTTTGTGGAGAAGGAGACATTCGTTACGTGGATGTATGTTCTTTGTACCCGATGGTCTTGAAACATGGGACTTTTCCAATTGGACACACAGGCGTGATTACTCATGATTTCAACGTCTAGATCAATATTTTGGACTGGTACAATGTCGAGTTATTCCTCCTCGTCAGTTGTTTCATCCCGTGTTACCTTATCAGTTTGCAGGAGGAAAACTACTTTTTCCTTTATGCCGTACTTGTGCTTAACAAGGAATCGAACAGGAGTTGGGTATTAGTTATCGATGCTCCCATACGAATCAAGAGCGAAGTTTGTTAGGTACATGGACGACGTGTGAATTGAATAAAGCTATAGAGAAAGGTTATGTGATAGATCGTATCTTTGAAATATGGCATTTCCCTGATCAGTCCAATACTTTATTTCGTAGCTATATCGATCAGTTTCTCCAGATTAAGCAACCGTCTATTGGTTTTCCTGCTCCCTGTCAAACAATGGAAGACCGTCGTCAGTACCTCAAAGAGATTGAAACGAGAGAACAATTGAAGAAGATGTAGAGAAGAATCCTATCTTACTTACCATTGCTAAACTGTTTCTGAACTGTTTATGGGGTAAATTTGCTCAACGGGCTAATTTACCTCAGACACAGTATGTGGAGAGTTACGAAACATTACAACAGTTGCTTCAAGATGACACTCGCGATATATTACATTTAGAACTGATTCTAAATGACGAAGGCCATGATGAGCTAGACATGATGCTGGTGAATTCGAAACCGAAGGATGACTTTGATGAGCCAAAAGGTTTTAGCAATGTGGTGCTAGCAGCCTTTAATTTGCCTCGGGAGGTCCTAAACATTATGCGTACTAGACTCGTCAGGACAAAACGGTGTGTAAAGTCAAAGGAAACACTTGATAGTCGTACCACGTCTACTGTCAACGTAGAAAGTGCTTATATCGTAACCTCATGAGATCATGCGAACGAAGCAGCATAAAGTCAAAACACAGACAATGACTAAAGAAGTGCGCGTAGTGTATGATAAGAGACATCGCATTGAAAACGTTTGTACTTTGCCTTATGGTTATTGAAAAGTGAGACTGAAAAGTTGTTTGAAAAATGTTTGGTTTTTTAGTATTAAAACTATGAAACTACTTTGGTGTTGTTGTTGATATGAAACAGAAGGAGGTGAAGGGTAGGACTTCATTTATACAGTCTGATCTCAAGTACATATATCATGGCTACTCTCGATTCTAAAGATCATGGTAGTTTTTACATGACTTTACCTAGCGGTGCTAGTTTAATGGTCTTTCATGATAATAACTTAACAGAATTCAAAACTCATTTCCTCAAGCTTTAAGTATGATGGATAGTGAGTGGGGAGTGGCTTTGAGTGAATTGATATTTCCCAACTTAATAGAATCGGTACGATCGAATGAAAATTACATATATGTCATGGTTACCGTTCACGTTCATTTGGAATCCGTCATTATACCTAAAGATCCCCGTGACCCCGCTACGTATCCTAAGAAAAAGGAAATGAAATATCGTCAACATGAACGTTTTACTATAGAAAAGGAAATGAAATATCGTCAATATGAACGTTTTACTATAGAACTGATTAAGAAACACGTCTCCTTAGATGATTCCCCAATTTATCCATGTCATCTCTAAAAAAGATACGAAGTGGGGGATCGCTTTTGTAGGAAGTATTTGGAGACTTGAATTTCGTTCGAGTTTTTATGCGTCTCCTGCCGCTTTAATAGAAGAGATGAGAGTCGGGTTTCCTAGAGCCTTTCAATATGTCATTGATGGTGTAGAAGAACTCTCATATAAAAATACTATTCAATTCAGGTATGACTCAGCTTTAGATCGATTCATGATTTAGTTTAAACGCCGATCCATCTATTCCGTTCCCTTTTTAATACGTTATCCAAGTCTACTAGGTTATAAACTCGGCTTTGAAGCCATTGATATGCATGAGGGAATGACTAAATGGATCGACGTCACACACATGCCAAGGTATCCACCCGATTTAAGTATTGGTATGAGTGGTATCTATGTCTACAGTAACATTGCCGAAAGTCAAATTATGGGTTCACAATCGTTACCGTTATTACGTGTGGTCCCTCTTTAAACGGGTCAATCGCTCAATCATCAACATTGGGAACCTTATCATTACAATTATGTGGGATTAAATAAAAAGTATTTTGATACCATTGAAATACAATTGAGATATGACATGGGACGTAAAGTTCATTTTCTAGGGGGCAAAGTGATTGCCAAACTTCATTTTCGTCGTGTAATTTAATCATAAAATGAAGTACATTACAGGACTTTGGTCAGTTGATGACCGAGAGTCATCATGTCAACATCTATCAATATAAAACCTACGTAAAGAGAAAATTAAATAAGAAAAGACGTGAGAAAAGAAGAGATAAAAAGATCAAAGGGGTTGAGACGGAAAAACAGAGAAGAAGAGAGACAGAGAAGAGAAACAGAGAGAAGAAGAAGGACAGAGAGAAAGGATCGGAGAAATATTGGAAAATACAGAAGGACAGAGTTAAGAAAAGACAGAATGACAGAGAGATGAAGAATAGAGAGAACAAAAGAACAAAGAGAGGAAGGACAGATGGAGGGAGTGAAAAGAAAGAGGGGACGACCACGAAAAGCAGAAGACGGAGAAATACCTCATGATATTTTAATGTTTATACGAAAATGGTTAAGCGATTGTCTTCAGTCTCCCATGTACGTTGACACTTTTCATTTACAATGAAATGATAATAATGGTAACTAAAAATAGACTTTATGGACCTTATAAAAAGGGGTGTGAATCCACATTAGGGACATTTCACTCTCAGACACGAGGGAAAGAACATCAAGTATGCACACTTTATTTTCATCGACTGTGGATGCTAGTCAGACCGTCATTGATAGTTCTCCCATGAATCGAGACATGATGGATAGTGCACCACGAACCCATCGGGTATAAGTGGATAGTGTACCGAGAGCAAATCTGATAGAAGTGAATAGTGTTCCGAGAGCCAATCTGATAGAAGTGGCAAGGTGTCCACCTACAGAAAGGAGACAGGGTGTGACCACTTTTAAAATAAGAACTGCTACCGTCACAGGATTATCGTTTCATCAGTAATTAAGGATTGTTTTTCATTTTTTGAACATCATTGGGGTATAAAAGCAATTGCCCATGGAAAAAATTCTGTGCAGCACGAAGTTCTCAAAACTTTAAAACACTTGGATGAAAAACAAGAAAATGATGCTGCCAAGGGAATGTTACGTGATGCCTTCCTATCAACATTACAGAAAATGATAGAACTCACCGCCATTACAGCTAGTCTTAAAGAATTGAAGGTTAAACTACAGCCAGAAGTCAGAACATTGTATATGGGTTACGAATATAAGCCTTCCCCACGGACTCATCCTTGTTTCATTTGTGGTAAAATGGACATTGGTCTCCTAGATGTCCTAAGAATATCGGGTCGTCAACAACATCAGTAAGAGTAGAACCTGAGAACAAAGTAGAAAGTCGATCTTGTCAATCGGACAATGTTATAAATGTCATCAGTCAGGTCATTGGGCTTATGAATGTCCCGAACAGACTTCAACAGGAGCCAAACGTAAACTCAGCTTGATGCTCAAGAAGGGAGGTAAACCAACCAAGAAAGTGAAAGTGGAAACCGAACAGAAGTGATGATGTGATTTTTTTTTGTACTGTTATAATGTAAATACGTTTAGTGTAACAGCGTCAAGGAATCCGAACCGACGGATCTAGGACAAAAGCTGGCGTTCTTTTGTTCCGTGCTGTATGGGCAAGATCAACCGTAATAGTGAGACAAAGTGACAAAGTTTGTTTGCCTGTTTCAAAGCTGTTTCATGGTGATGAACGTTTCAAGGTGAACAGTGTTTCAAAAGTGATCAGTGTTTTCAAAGTTATAAGTGTTTTTCAAGTTAATAAGTGTTTTCAAAGTTAATAAGTGTTTTCAAAGTTCATTCTTATGTATTGTACATAGTCACAGAGGGACGGCCCTAATCCTCTGCCAACTATCTAAAAAGGTTTTTAGCGGGGTATTAAATTTATTAAAAATTGTTCTGGTGTTTGTGTATTATGTCTGGGTATAAGGTGTACACTTAGAGTTTAAACCTAGTATCTACACGGTAGACACAAAGGTACACAGAGTGATCTGGTTTAAAACACCATTGACAAACTATTAGAAAGAGTATGACTAGAAGGATACCAAGAGTAATAGTGTAATACTTAGAGACTTAGAGTATAAGAGAGAGAGAGAGAGAGAGAGAGAGAGAGAGAGAGAGAGAGAGAGAGAGAGAGAGAGAGAGAGAGAGAGAGAGAGAGAGAGAGAGAGAGAGAGAGAGAGAGAATAAGGGTATACAAAGGATCCATGTTTTATTGAGACTATGGAACTGTTGTTACTCTAATCAGTCATAGGTTTCTTTTCGTAAAAGTTAGGTGGTCCTGAAAAGGGACGTTTTTAATTTTCAGGCTTTATATGTGATGGCAGAAAAAGCATTTTGTACGTTTGCTCTGCCGTCTTTCTCTTTTTCTTTTTTCAAACTTCACGAGCTCTATCCATTCATCGATGCTCGTTAGCTATCCCACCTTTCTTCCCACTCTATCGGCACACACCATCCATTCTTCTATTTCATTTACTTCACCCCACATGTTTACGCATTTAGCCATGATCAAGCAATGACTATAGACTCTTAGACATACGCAGCAGTGTGTGACGTCACACATCGCGTGAGCGTTTCTTCTCCTACTTGTTGAACATTGTTTAGTGAAACCAAAAAACAAAAAACAAAAAAAATGGAGAGTATATATACAGAAGCTATTCAGAAAATTATTCTGTTACAACAGATGATCAAGTTGAGTGCGATGCAGTGTGATCGTTACTATCAGAGCCTACTGATGAAACTTCATCAGAGATGGAGGCAACTGAAACAACAGCAAACCTCACAGAAAGTCAGGGATCAACTCGACTGGCAGTACCGACAGTGCTTAGGCCATCTGACAGCTCAGTATGTTTGTACTGGAAAACAGATTAGAGCTAGCTTTCGTCAACTACAGATATCATGACTATCAAAAAGAAGACAGATGATCAACTGGAAGCTTACCTCTGAAAAAGAGACGATGATACTGTCAATATTAATAACATATCATACGGCTCTTTTCAGGGCCACCCAACTCATTAGAAAAGTAACCTATACTGTATTGAGATATGCTACACATACTAAGTACTCTATAAAACACTCTTTCTCATAAAAACTATAACTCATTTTATTGTATACACTGCACATTCAGTTCAAGGTTTATTTTCGTAAGATATAAGTGGTCCTGAAAAGGGCGGTTGTTTTAGTTTTTTTTTTTTAATATCTACCATGATTCATGAACAGAATCTCTTGTTAAACGGCAAACACTTCTCGTCCATCTGCTTACGTTTTCTCTCTTCTCTACCAAACCGCAAAACAGAATTAAAAAGTACAATTCGTCTCAGGTAAACATCTTCTTTTCCCTGATGAAAGTTCATATCAATCTTCCGTAACTTTTCTTTGGTATCACGAATAATCTGTTTGGTATCATATACCGGTACAGGTTCGTTTGCTTGTTCCATGGTGCACTCCATAGCATACTCCATGTTTGATATTTTTACACTCTTACACTGATTTCTCCCAAGCGTCTATCACTGCTTGCTTTTTTATTGGTGGAATCACGTTGCCAACGACACATAGACCAATCATCAAAGAGGTCAAAGTTGATGAGACGGAGTACGTCGCGTGTGCTATACTGCTCATATAAAAAGCCGTGCGCGTCTATTTCCACCGCGAATCGATTCAGAAGACACTTAAAAGACATGGTGCAGCCGACTGCCACAAACAAAGTATGTTTTTGGACAGAGAGCTGTTTTTGGCAAGGAAGCCCCGTCACAATTTAGAAATATTGAAGACGGAGTCAGATGTGTTTGAGTACTTTGAGCGGATGGAGCAGTTTTGTCGTGCTGCTGTGACCCATGCAGCAGTAGCCAGAAGGCCGAAGATTGTGTGCTGCCGGTGTCTTTAAGGCACAGGTGTTTTAAACCATGAAACCAGTGGCCACCCAACTTATTCGAAAAGAAACCTTAACTGAAAGTATGCAGTTTTTATGTGTTGTGTTATACTGTAGTGGTAAGTCTAGCATATAGTAAGTAAATGTGAACATTCACTAGCTCTTTTACTTGACTGATAAAGTTTATTAGATAGAAATTCAAAATAGTAAAAATAGTAACTTTAAGAAACTAGAGAATAAGTTCAGCTAGACCTCTGAGAGCTCATTTGGCATCCGAAGCTCGAAGAGTCAACATCGTCAGAAAAAATTCTCTGGGTGAGTGTTTATTTTTTTATTTCATATACAGAAGTACAAAAACGATATAAAATAATACAGATACTTTTTTCACTGTCTGAACTTTGATACTTGTTGAAACGACGTAAGTGAACAACTTTATACTTTACAACTTTGTCACTTTTGTACTTTCTCACTTTGTCACTTTGAGACTTCATAACTTAGAACGTTGCACACGTTGTATCTTTGAAACATGAGAACGGTACACACTTGATCACTTTGCAAACTTGAAACACGAGAACGGTACACACTTGATCACTTTGCAAACTTTGAGAACGGTACACACTTGATCACTATGCAACTTTGAGTACGTTACACACTTTCATGTTCAATATATCTCTCCTGCCGTGAGATTAGTCAGTCTCTCGTTTCCGGTAAAATGAAGTATCCCTCATTAGCCGGGATTCCCAGTCTATCCATAAAACTACATATCCCTTGATTCCATAGAAAAGATGGCTACCCTTAATATGCTTCCGGTTTCACTACCCACCCTCCCTCTCTGGTTTAGTATATAGTCCATATAGAGTAATCCTCCCTTTGTTCTATCCCCACAATTTATACAGAGTAATCTCCCTTTGTTCCAGCCCTAGAGTCTATACAGAGTGGTCTCCACTTTGACCCATCTATACAGTCTATACAGAGTGATCTCCCAATTTGTCCCATCCATACAGTCTATGCGGAGTTTCCTTTTGTCCTACTCATACAGGCTATACTGATCTCCCATTTGTCCCGTCTATACACAGTGATCTCCCCATTTGTCCCATCCATACAGTCTATACAGAGTGATCAACCATTGTCCCATATATATATAGAGTCTATACAGAGTGATCTCACTTTGTACATACTCGTAAACTCTAGTCTTAGTACAAGCTTGACTCGCAATTACGAGCTCGGCCTACCGCTTCTCGTGCTTGCACACTTGATACGGGATTGTAAACTCACGCCGACTGTGGCGACACCTACTACTGATTTCACTCAAACCTGGAAAAGCCCAACTTTTGTAACGAAGCTCTCATTGTCTCGTTATCCAAGATGGCCGCCCCAACAGACTTTCACTTCCGGTCAAAGACACACCTCCGAGCTCAACATGCCGTCATTTCCGGTATGACTAAACTTCCTATATGACCTCATTTCCGGTACGACGCACTTCTGGTTATAAAGTCACAGGCGACTCCCTGGCACGCATTTGTATTTGCCAATCAGAAGCCAGCATTCTGATTACGCCATCAACAGCGCCCCTAGCGGTTAAATTTCAAATGCGTGTCACGGAGCTGCCTATTACTACTTTGGTGAGCATGCCTGTCAAGTCTACCGATTTCGGCGGTAGTCTACCGATTTTTCTAATCATCTACCGCCAAAGAAAAATTTACCGATTTCTACCTATTTTTCTAATTTTCAACCGATTTCCCTATATTTCTACCACTTCTTGTCCATTTTCCGGCGATCGGTAGAGGTTTTTGTCAGCATTAAATGTTCTAAATCGTAATTTTCAGTCTATTAATTGGCGACAAAAAATAGCTTGAAATTTCTGGCGCCTCCATATCATTGAAGTATTAAGACGTCTATTCTAGGTTACATAAGTCCCCTATGTCTTCCATATAGTCATGGAGACCAAGGACTAATAACCCTGTTTATTAATTAATGTCATTAGACCTACAGAAGTGTCATTATCGGATGTGTGCCGACGGTAATTACACAATGACCTGTGATGATGCTGTGGACAGGTACCTAATATACAGATTGATTACCTGCATATCTAAACATCCACACCTATAATCACTATCCATATGTTCTGTCCTATATACAGTTATCAAAGATTAACATCATTGATGTTATATTAATTTCATGCAGCTTCTGTATCAATCCTCAATGATTTAGTTGAGAAATTGCGAAGCGAGATCGTGATGTCTTCTATGACGTCCGCACTCCACATACTATATAGTGTTATACATGTATCTTAAATTTGTGATAATTTCAATACAAAAATGATGTTTTATTTCATTTATATAATATTTTATACAAAGTTAATAATATCTTCTTGTAACACATTGAATTAATTAAATAAAATGTCAGTAATGACAGTAAACACATTTATCAGCGATATATAAAGTTAATATTTTTATATATCGGTGCATTTATATAACCTCAATAATCTTTATTCCAATCTTTTTCATTAATTGATAAGATAAAACAACAAATGGTGACTGAATAGTTCACTCAAAAAAAGGAGATTTGATAAAGAAAAATCAAATCTGCTTTTAAAAAGAAAAAACATGCCAAGTTTACAAACATACAAGCTGAGGAAAATAACACTTTTTTACCGAAATGATGGGCAACAGGGAAGGAAGAGTATATATAATGTACGTTGTAATTGTTTTGGCCGAGCGTAGCGAGAAGTGAACATTTTTGTAATAATAAATACGGATTCTGGAAAATCAATTATTCAACAATGTGTTTGTGTACGTGTGTGTGTGTGTGTGTGTGTGTGTGTGTGTGTGTGTGTGTGTGTTTAAACTGAAGGTTCAAGTTATGTTCTTACATTTTTCTTGAATTTAAGTAATTATCTTGATTTCGTGATTCTTTCTCGGCGATTTTTCCTGAAACTATCTTGCTAATTCTAGATCATATTTGAATATTCAAATACAATATACATCTACTTAAAATTTCAAGATAACTTGAAATTTCAATAATAATAGCTGAAAAATTCAAATATTGGAAATTCACTGGAAACTGTTACTTGATAGTTTAAGTTAACTAGTATCAAGGTAAATCAACATTAAAAAGTAAACAAATAATCATAAATTATCATTATTTTTTTTAAATAGTTCCTTTTCTAAAGACACTGCTTACCATCCCCATTACACTCATGTCAGTATTGTGCAATATCTAAACAGGCATAAAAGTGAGTAACCTATTGGGGCAATGGAGTATTAAAATATCAAAATAAAATACATTGGGGCAGCGATAGCTTTATATATCGCTGATTGGGGTAATGATGTCTTGCTTTAATCACAGAAAATGTTTTTGTGATAGTAAAACGACAAAGGAAAATAATTCTTGAAATTTGTATAAACAGAGACATGAATAGCTGAATTATTTGACTACGCAATGACATAGGTGATAAATACAAAACCCATAGTGTACCTCTCAAGCACAACACTCGGATTCACTTTGGCTTCATTATTTCCTGTATATATTTATATTGAAAATGTCAGAAGCATTTCGATAGCACTGCAAGGAACTCTGAAAGATTAGGGTAGGAAGCGGACATCGAAGTTGTCATCATAATACAGACAGGTATGATATGCTATTTTTTGTGTAGATTGTAGTATTCTTCGTAAGCGGTCAACATCAACATGCAGTTATTTCAAATGTAAATTATAAACGGTCAATGGCAATAAAGTCAACTGTCGTTGCCGAAAGGTCAACCAAAAAGCAAATGAAAACTGGGTCGTTTGTTCCCGATTTGAGACAGTGGGTTTTGATTTTTTTTTGGGGTGGGGGTTTATTTTGAAATAAATGTAGAGTTGATGAACATTGATGTGTCTGTAATTTGAACAGCTTATGAGTTATCTAATGGGTAGACGTTTGGTGTTCAGCTTGGTTAGCCAACCGTAGTACAAATGATAAATGTATTGCCTATCACTGGCTGGCCTAAGCTCACACAACCTTGAATGGCTTGATACCTCTTATCACTTTACACTGTTCAATCTCACATAGGAAATCAATATTCAATATCATCAGGGCCCGAAGTCACCAAATTTACTCAGTACTCAATTATTCATGATTTTAGGGTAAAACATGCAAAATTTATTCTGTAATTGAACATGTTTGTATACTGATGGCATACAATTGAAAATAATGGTAAAAATTACAGCTTATTTGACGAAGACATCAGAAATATTAAAAAATGTTTGAGTACATGCCCAAATTTATGCATGTAGGCCTATGTGAATGATGTAAAATAATATGTTTCTTAGGCCTATTCACTCGATTCAAATTTGAGCTGACCTGGCTCAGTCGGTAGCGCACTTGACTCTGGATCGTGAGGTTGTGAGTTTGAGTCCCACTGGCGGCAGGTTGGTTTCCTGTCTTTCGGATGAGACAGTAAAAACTGGAGGTCCCGTGTCACAGTAGGTGTCGGCATGTTAAAGAACCCTCACTGCTCAATGGCCGTAAGTGTCGAGCATAGCCCTTCACCAGCATTTGGTGACATCTCCATATGAGTGAAATATTCTTGAGCGGGACGTTAAACAACAATAAACAAACAAACAAATATCGATTCAAAGTAAATACAAATGTTTTTATAGTCAAAATAATGAAATGAAAATTTAACTTTAGTATTGTGTCATTTTGGTGACTTGAGGCCCTGATGGGATAATTCAGTGGTATTTAATGTTGATGCTGATTTTGTCTAGTGTTTTGTAATTTGACCTATCACAATATATTTTGTATGGAGATCACAGTAAAATCACACTCCAGAATCGTTATGCTCTTTCCTAACCATGGTCTAATGCGACCAAAATTTCTCATACACATTTTTATGATTCATGACATGAGACCTCAGCCAATGCGAGTAAACAGTGCTCACATTCGTCAACCAATCAAATCAAGGTTTTTAAACAATTTCAGAATTGTACTGGATCAACAGATTATGCGATAACTTCCGTTGCCAATCACAACTACTGTGAATGGATAAATTGATAAATTAGATAAATCGGACAGCACCTACTCCTTATAAATATTCATTAGCTACGATACAATTCGGTCACATGAGAACATCGGTAGGAAGGAGCATAGCGATTCCAAACCATGGTTTTACGATGATGTAGGGAGACATGACAATTTGTTTACCCAAAGCATACCTTATTAAATATGACTTGTCATGGCCATGGATAAACAAATCGTGGTATGTCCCTACAACCAGAGCAATGAATCATTTATCATATACTGACATATAGAATCAACTTTTGAAGACTAAGCTTTGCAATCATAAATTTCATCAGCTTCAAGAATGTGAAAATGTTGTCAGCTGTGATCTGACATTTTTGTTTACGTTAGTGTTCAGAACACCTGTCCTTGGAGAGTTCTGTATCACTAACCACCACTCTCTAAAACTCACTTGGTGCTCTGCATGGGGAAGACATGTGAGGGAGACATGGAAGTTTTGTCACCCTGGCAGGTGATGGCTTTGGACCAATTCCTGATTGTTTGTCATCTGTGAGGCATAATAAGATTCTATTTTAGTTTCACTTCAGTACCTTTGTCCTAATTCTGAGACTACAATTTTGTACAGCGTCGATCCATCCTTCCTTCTATCCTTTGCTATTGCATCGTCTAAACCAGATTTTTTCACTTCTGTAACTAGGCTCCCCATGTTTAGTGCAGATAAAAATCTTCAATAGACAGAGTGCTTTTTAAGGAATTGCACTCTTACATGTACAAAGCTTATATTTAGAGTTATTTCCCTTTTTAATTAAAGGCATGGAAATTAATTTTTTTCAGAACTAGCCAATAGCCATAGGTGTGTGTTGTATAATGCACGTTTTGGGGCACTTTTGCTCGCCATCCAGCTGCCCCAAAACACTCACCCCTGTTTTTAGTGAAATAGACTCCTGTATGCCTTAAGTCACACATACGTCACATACATGCCTAATAGAAATTGGTCGTTCCACAACAATCACCCCTATTTTTAGCGAAATAGGCTCCTTTACACCACAGACGCCTAACAGAAATTGATCGCCTCACCCCTGTTTTTGACGCCATAGGCTACACACGCTACACAGTTCTAAGACTCCTACAACCCCACGCTCGCCTTGACTACTAAAAAAGCTAGTGCAGATTTATAAAAAAATTTTGAATTTTACTCGTTTAAAAAATGCCATATTTTAAACAATGGCAGATAATGAAAGATATATTGAAGAAGGATGTTTAAAATATCCCTCTTTTAATTTTTCTGACAAAACTAAAAGGGTATATTGCACTACTCATAAAAAAAAAATATGATCAATGTTAAAAATAATATTCCCACCAAGATTGTGGGTTTATATTGTTTTACTCATAAAAAGGAAGATATGATTAATGTTATAGATAAAAGATGTATTGAAAAAGGATGTATGAAACTTCCTATTTTTAATACCACCGGTAAAACCGAAAGGTTATGTTGTTTTACTCATAAAAAGGAAAAGATGTCAAGAAGAAGGATGTATGAAAATTTCTTATTATAATATTCCCGGTAAAACTAAAGGCATATATTGTTTTACTCATAAAAAGGAAGATATGATCAATGTTAAAAGTAAAAGATTTCAAGAAGAAGGATGTACAAACACACATACACACACACACACACACATATATGTATATATAATATAAATATATATATATATATATATGTATATATATATATGCAGTGTTTGCATTGCAATGGATCATGTTGCCTCTTACTTGCAGTAGAAGTGGGTCATATAATGATGTGTTTTCTTATTTTGGAAGGCAACAAGTGGTACATTTTCACTGGGTAAATATTAACAAAAGTATTTAATTGCCAGTACCAGTAGGTAAAGGCCAGTGATATAGGAAAATCATGTCACTTTTAAGAATCATGCATTACTCTTTATGGTTGTCCTTAGCAGATTGTTGTCATTGTGTCAACATTCAATTATTATTTTTATCTACGTAACATGTGTTATGTCTCAGTAGTCGTGCTGGGGTGGAAATGCAGAACGGAAAACAGATCAGAAAATACCAAATACATCATTACTTGTACATGTACATATGTATATCAGATTTAATTGGCATTTTACAGTTAATTTTCACATAGTACCAACTGATTATCATTCATTGCTTGTCTGAGAGTTTGTTTATTATCCCTGGGCTCCAATCCATTTAATGCACGACATACACATGTACATTTGTACATACATCTGTACTTTTTTGAAAGAAGTGAAAATACCCTGTTGAGTGTTTGCATGGAACACCAAGAATGAGCACCCTTGATTGTTTGAAACACTCACTGTTTGTAAGAGAATGTGCACCTCTGTTGGCATGACACACTTACTTTTTGTAAGAGGAGTGAGCACCCTTGTTTGCATCACCAACCCAGTGTTTGTAAGAGGAGTGAGCACCCCTGTTGGCATGACACACTCACTGTTTGTAAGAGGAGTGAGCACCCCTGTTTGCATCACCAACCCAATGTTTGTAAGAGGAGTGAGCACCCCTGTTAGCATGACACACTCACTGTTTGTAAGAGGAGTGAGCACCCCTGTTGGCATGACACACTCACTGTTTGTAAGAGGAGTGAGCACCCCTGTTTGCATCACCAACCCAGTGTTTGTAAGAGGAGTGAGCACCCCTGTTTGCATGGCACACTCACTGTTTGTAAGAGGAGTGAGCACCCCTGTTTGCATCACCAATCCAGTGTTTGTAAGAGGAGTGAGCACCCCTGTTTGCATCAACAACCTAGTGTTTGTAAGAGGAGTGAGCACCCCTGTTTGCAGAATTTTAAACTTTACATAAAGGTAATAAAACACTAACATGCATTTTGGAGGTATGAAATACATGTACATGTATAACAGTAATATTGACCCACCAATTCTTACACCTAGTGTTGACATTTTAAGTAAATAAGAATATTCTTATATTGATATATCATCCTACCTGTTCTACTATGACAGGTGTGAATTACTCAGGTGACAAATTGCTAAGTTTTAATTTTAGTCATCATGTACATGTAGATATGGGTCATGCAAATCTTTATGCCTCCAACATGAAAGTGGTTAGGCATATACACATGTACATGTAGTGTTACCCGTTTAATTTCATCTATCCTTCGTGACACATTGGTTTCCACTCTTCATCTCTGCATGCTTTGTTACATGTACATATTGAACTAAAATTTGGTTCATGTATATGTACATGTACACTTATACATGTATTTTGACAAGACACAGGTCAAGACTGTAAAAATATATATATATTAAATAATGAAATTCTTTATCTCAGTCTTACATTTATATATTGAATTAAAATGTGGTATGTACATTGTATAATGGGAAGACAAAAAGTCTTCCAAATTTTATGAATCTTGTGCATAATCTAAGAATTACATGATGCAGAGAGTGTTTGAATTTGTGCAGTGAGTCATTTACCGTTTTAGAGTTATTATGTCCCTTTATAATTTAAAATATTGCAATTTTTGTGTGTGTCTGAGCTCTAACTCTTGTTTGCCTCATCCAAATGTTAATGAAACTAATACACAGTGATAGGAACCACAATACAGACAGAGTTCAAATTTGGACAGTGAGTCATTTACTTGTACTATTAAAATAGTTTAAAAGCCTCTATTGCTAACTCAGAAAATTGTAAAACATTTTGTGTCTGGTCTTATCTCGGATGCTCTCAGAAAGTATTTTCCAGGTTTCCAAGTCAGCTTGACTAAAGTCCAGATAGCTAATGTCATACCCCTGTCGTTTTCGTCGTCAGCGTCCGTAGACAAAACTTTAACCTGACCTAAATCTTTTTAACCGCAAAGCACAAGGCTTTGATATTTCACATCTAGAATTTTTATGACCAAGGCTTTCATTTGTGACCTTGACTTTTGACCTAGTGACCTTGACCTTAAACTTTGACTTACTTTTCAAAAACTTTAAAGTGGGCTATATCATTACAACCATGAGGCATAAGGCTTTGATATTTCACATATGTATATCTTATGACTAAAGCTTTTATTTGTGACCTTGACTTTTGACCTACTTGAACTTTGACCTACTTTTCAAAAAAATTAACCGGAGCTATATCTTTACAACCATGAGGGACAGGGCTTTAGCATTTCACACATAGATTCCTTATTACTGGAGTATTCATTTGAGACCTTGACTTTTGACCTCTTTACCTTGGACTATGTTTAAAAAATTGTAAACTGAGCTTTACCTTTACAACCATGAGGGATAGGGCTTAGATATTTCACATATAGATTCCTTATCACTAGAGCTTTCTTATGGGACTATGACATTTGACCTAGTGACCTTGACCTCAGACTTTGACATACTTTTCAAAAACTTTAACCTTGGCTATATCTTTTTTAAACCATGAGGGATAGGACTTTGATATTTCACATATAGTTTTCTTATGACCAGAGCTTTCATTCAGTACCTTGACTTTTGACCTAGTGACCTTGACCTTGGACTTTGAAGTATTTTTGAAAAACTTTAACTTTGGCTATATCTTTTAAACAACGATGGATAGGGCTTTGATATTTCACATATATATTTCTTATGACCAGGGGTAGGGCCTTCATTTGACTTTTGACTTAGTGAACTTTACCTTGGACTGGACTTTGACCTACTTTAAAAATTTGTAACCTGAGCTGAAGGAATCAAATTTTGAAAGTTTACACCCATTTCGGCAAGCTCTGTTGCCTTCTGACAAGTCTTGTTTTTCATTGACTACGGTACTGTGTCAGTGTTTTATACAGGTACATGTCTGGTGATTTTGAAATGAACTGAAAAGGATAAATTATCTGTTAAAGTGCACCCCAAACACTATACAACTTTTCAAAAATTGTTAGTTTATGATGCAAAAATGCATATGCATGTCAAAAATTTGAATTCAATCTAACGTCTCGTTCTGGAGACATAAGCCGGCAAAGTTAGGTTTTTTACCTGTGAGAAATCCAATCAAGAGAAAAAACTGAAGACTTCTAATGGTTGTGACATCATCTAAGGAACACCCGGTACAATAGCCATAGGCGAGCAGCGCTCTATAATGCAACAAAATCACTCGCAAATGCGACCATTTTTTAGATTTTGGCGAGTGTTCATCCTCATTCAGTCGCCACATTGCGACCAGTTTTTTCCCCAAGCCGGAAATCAAAAGTTTGTCCGTTTTTACTGTGAAATTACATTATCGAAATCATGGCCTGTTGTGCGCTTTACAACAACCAATTTGGTTATTCAGTTTCGATAAACTAGAGCATCTAACTCACATGGATTATTGTATAAAAACACGTTGTATTGCTCTCATGTTTTCGACTTGAAATTTTCCTAACAGCACACGATGACATTTTCTTTCTCGGTCGATTTCAACAGAAGCATCATTAGACACTGCTAAGTTTAAACGATCTTGGTTAAAGGAATACTGGAACCGAGTTATGGCTAGTGTTCGACTAGGCCGAACTTTCTGCCCCGATTTCGATTTTAATTTAAGCAATTTTTAAGTGGTAAAATCAGGGCAGAAAGTTTGGCCTAGTGTTCGACGAGGAGGGCAGGCAGACCACGGCCAAATTCCTTTGGGGATTCTATCGTGGCCGTTTTATTGTGGGGCAACACAATAAAACAGCCGCGACAGAATCCCCAAAGGGATTAACCACAGTCGGAACTGGAAATGTTATCTGTAAATTAAAATCGAGAGTGAAACACCCGATTGTCGGATAAACACCTATAAATTAAAGAACTTTATAGGTGTTTGTCTGACAATCAGGTCACAGGTGTTGGACTCTAGATTTTAACTTACAGACAAAATTTACAATTCTTGTGGGCAGTCTCTGTTGTGTAAATCTGTCGAAAAGAAACTGGCGCTAAAAATTTAAAAACAAAGTTTAAGGTTGCCTCAATATTAGAGCAACAAATATGAAAAATATAGGCATGTAAACACTCCTGGATTGATAAAAAAAATGCACAAAAAGGTCAACATGCAGTTAATAACCTTGTTTTAAATGGATTGAAACAATAAAATGTTACATCAACTTAGAAAATTAATATTTTATTTCATTTCTTTATTTTCATCCAGTGGATTTTTTTAATTACACATGACCACATACACACATACACACACACATTATATATATATATATATATATATATATATATATATATATATATATATATATATATATATATATATATATATATATATATATACATGTATATATATATATATATATATTATCGAGTAAAAGTTCCTGGTTGGCTAGTAAAATTTCTGGTTCACTGGCCAAATGAAGAGTGATTTTTTAGTATTGTAGAGCCCTGGCACAATAGCCATTGGCGAGTATGGAGAAAGTGGGCAAGTTTTCTAGTTCAGAATCCAGATTGGAAGATGATTTTTATACTCAGTTCTTAAGTGACAATGAAAGAGATTCTCATGATAATTACAAGATGTTAAGAGTTTTATTTACAATAAAAATAATTAATTCAGTGGAGAAGTATTTCTTTATAATCACCACTGTGTATAGAAATACTAGTGTCTGGTGTTTCCCAACAACTTGGCTGTTGTGTACAATACCCTGTATACATAAACTCTCAGATGTTGTCATTTCAGCACTTACATCTTTTAATACCCATTGATGTCTGGGAATCACTTACAGTGAGACAACACATGAAATAAAAGTTAGATTTAGAATAGCGGACATCTGTAAATAAACTTATTATCAATAAGATTCTGAACGGGCATATGTTTAAATAAATAAGTGACAATTCTTTTGCATGCATTTGACAAAGGTATTGCTATTTTTACAAAACTGTATTGAAAATTAATTCATGATATTGGTACATGTAACTAAAAATATAAATAAATCAACAACAAAAAAACAAGAAAATAAGTCACCTAAAATTCAAATCATCCATTGCAATATCAATGGTCAGTAAAATACACAATAAATTGACGACGTGTCAAAACCTACATTGTTATTAATCTCTGTCTCTCCCTGTCTCTGTCTGTCTCTCTCTCTGATCATAAACAGTTATATATCAATTGTTGAATTATAGATGTAAATGTCATTTATGAGTGAATTAAAAAAAATGCATATACCCAAATTTTAATAGAGTGTTTATTACCTGTTGACTACATGTACATGTATATATTAAATATAATCACATAATGTATACATGTACATACTTTGACTTGTTAGCTTCAAAAGTTATAGGATTATTAAAGTTGACAGATAGACATGTGGTCAGTATATATAGACAGAAAACAATATTACCAAAATGTTTGATATTTTGAAACATAAAGTTGGACTATTATCAGACAGATTATGAGCATAGAGATTGTGGCAGTTCAAACTTTCAGTTGAGATTCACCTGAAGTAACTCAAGAGATAGAAATATGTGCCGTACAACAATTATGTAGATCTGTATTTTGTAGGTCAATATATCCATGATATAGAAAGTCTCAGATACCTACATGTAGGTATAAATCATTAGGATGTCCAAGATATAGGTACAAATCTGGTAAAAAATGGACATACATGGACCTCTTGAAATCAAGAGGTGGGATCAGGTGCCATGGAGTAGTAAGCGTCCCCTGTTGACCACTGAAATATTATATATACATTTTAACTAGTATAAAGGTTGTACATATAGTCCATTTGTGTACATATAGGACAAGGTTTTTCGCAATTTTCTCAAAGGCATTTATATCTGGATTCATTATCTTATGCAAAATGAATTTACTTGTAAAATACGTAACTTCACAGAATTTACTACATAAATCCATCCAGAAGATTGAGCCCTGTACTCTTAGAAAATCTTCAAAATTTCTGTCATTTCATGAAGATGATTTAAAACAACCAACAGAACAGCCTGTATTACCTACTTTTTAGTCATAGTATTATAAGTGACCAATTAACTGAATATAAACACGTTTACCATATGCAAAGTCAATATATAGAACCTTTTTCACATTGTTAAAGAGATTTAGTTTAAACTGTATTTATTTCAGAAAATGTAATATACAACATGTTTAATATAACAGTACAAAAGAGATTTGACATAAAATAAAATTTGAAGGGGTTGTGTCAAACAATAATATTGAATTGAGTGGAAATATTTCATTCTTTCAGAGAAAATGCTAACAGGACCAAGATAGTTTATTGACTAGGGGAATTCTGTTCGATTTTTTTTATGGAAGTTTGAGACCTATAGATTCTTGTAGGTCGTGTCTGACTAAGTTATGACATCATCAAATTCAAGATGGCATAAGGTTCAATAGATCAGTTTCCGAATCACTAAATGGTTGAAACAAATCTGGGTTTTTTTTCTGTTTTTTTATGCAAAAATCATTTAAATATTGATCAGGGTTGATATAAGTGATGACTATGTCACAGAAAATGTTAATTACCTATCAAATGGTCGTTGAATGTGACGTAATCAACATTAAAAAAGATGGCAGATCGCTATTTTGTATTACTAATATTACCAATGACTAGGTTTGCCTACGCCATATTAATTGAAAAATATGGAAATCCATGTATCTTTTAAACTAAATGTTTATTACAAGGGTTCATCGTTTATTTTTGTTTAATTTGTTGAAAAAAAAATTCAGTTAATTGGAAAAATAGACATGGTGTTAATATGAAATTTATAGAGAATTTGTATACGGTACATTTAATAAATGGAACTAAGTCATGTACCACGTGATGCCCGATGATATTTTTGGGGACTATTGTTTTGATTAGTAATGGAATGATGCTAGCAGAAAATATCCCGCGGTAACGTTATTTCAGCAGGAGAATTACATAGAGTTACGTTCCATCACCATTAGAGATACTAGGTCTGCACAAACGTTATTGGTTATCACGTGGTACATGAATTAGTCCCATTCACATATTTTATACCATATTTTATCAGTCTGCAAATTCTATGTATTTAAAGAAGCTGGCAAAATTTATATGTATGCAAGAATAAAAAAGTTTACCAATTTTGTATATCAGGTGCGCTCTATAGGCTACAAGAAATTGAAGAGACGTTGACTCATCCTGACAAAAATATTTTATTATATTATATTTCATTATATATATAATGGTATAGTTACTACTTATTTATGATTTATAAATTATATATTATAATCAGTTATATGAGAGAGAGGATATATTTGATATATTTGTAAATTAGGGTCGATCGCAACCCCTCCCCTATTCCTGACAAAAGTTTTAAGGTTAATTTTACTTCACATTTATTTATAGTAACACAAATCTGCAACGTCTTTGCATTAAAAGCAGCTGGAAAGCTGAATAAAATATTTGCTGATTTTAATGTATTTAATGTGGTTTATAAACGATATAATTGCAGGTGAGGAAAATTAAAGAGACTAATAAATCAATTATCAGTTATCAATATATATATATATATCAAGGGCGTAAGACAAGGGGGCAGCGGGGGCACATGCTACCCCACTGTGGGCCTGATATATCGCTGGTATTATAAGTTGCATTTGCCCTACATAACGGTAAAGATGTTGTCGTTTGCAGGGTTTTTTTCCAGCATATATAGGTATGAAATTTATTTGTAAACAAAATTTGCATTTGATTAAAATGTAAACGATATTCCACTGTGTTTTTATCAGCTAAAGGTCTGAAAATTTATCATTGATGATATCCAATGAACGCACCATTTTCACATGTATGGTATTTTGTCCCCCTCCCCCCAAAATAAATAAATAAAGAAAAGAAAAGTAACAAATTTACGCTCCCACTTTGAAAATTCCTGGATCTATCCCTGGTTAGTCTATCAATTTGATGAAATATTTGGCCTTAATAAAAATGAGTCGCAAAGTGATAATGAACTCTTTGGGCTTTTAAAATTGATCATTTCTAGGAAGTAAACCCAGATGGATCATGATGGGGAAATTATAATTTTGTGTCTGATAGCCAGAGAATATGTCACTGGACTTCACTGTGATTTACTAGCGGATTACTAGGCAGAGCGTATTTTTGCGTCTGGATGTAGATTGCCTCACAATTAATCAAACACTTCAAAAAATTCTAGATCCCCCACTGTTGTAAATATTTATTGCATAATCATAATGAAAACTGATCACATGCACTTATTCATGCATTACTGCGTCTATATGTAATTTTCTGTTATTGGAGAAGTTAATACATCCCCACCCCCCTTTAAAAATCCTGGATTCACCCCTGTACTGTATCATCATCACTTTTAATCCATCAATATTTTGAACGGTTTGTCCCTAACTTTCTGGACCCAGCTACGCCACTGTATATATATATATATATATATATATATATATATATATATATATATATATATATCAGTTTTTGAAATTCACAGTCTTGCCAGAAAAACTAGTGAATTTTACAAAAGTCTGGTGAAATCTGTCTGATAACTGGTCCAAATGACCAGTAATTTTCAATTTCATTTCAATTGTGTATATATACAGACCAATAAAAAAATTTCTTTGACCAGTGAAATTCCTTTATTTACTGGTCTGGTTGACCAGATTTTTTTTTTTAAATTCAAAATGTCTGATATATATATATATACAGGTGTGTAACTGCCATGTAAACATGAAAGCCTAGGCCTACACATAAAATTGTTAATTTTATGAAAATAAAGAAGATTCGATCAATCTAAAGTTCAATATTAACTAAGATTAAAGTTATTTGGAAATATGGCTATTTTGAGTGACATTTTGGGTTTTTAACTTCAATAAAATCATGATCTTTCGGGAGGCTTTGCCCTGAGACCCCAACCAAAACTTTTCCATGTACTCACCCCAGACACTTTACCACATTGGGCTTGCACATGGTTGCTGTACTACAACAAATTTTCTGGCCCCAAGTAATTCGCTACAACCAGAGTTGACTTACATATACATGTATATTATAAGTGAGTTGGCATATATTTATATTTAGTAACATATAATCAAGCTATTTGCCTATTAAATTGTTACGCTTTTTCCATTATAATGGTCACAGCAGCAGATTTATGGGAGCGGTGGAGCCTGAGGTTTGGCCCTAAGTTTTCCAAATGATTGTATTAGTGAACCCCTAAGGATGCACAAAAACTAAGTAATTTTTTTCAACCTGAGGCAGAAAATATGCCTTTGTTTTCATGTAGTTTTGGAATTTCATTGACTTGGAAACTCATCATGTTTCAACTTTCGTACGGAATAAATGCAAAATATTTGTTTCAAACTGTGAAAAAAGTGTTCACATTCTTGTTCCGACTTAGAATTTCAATAAATTTCCTCAAATAAAAACAATTTAATGACGCTAAATCTTACGTAGAAAGAAGTAAAAGATACCTAGCAGGGGTGGATATTAACGGGTGCCAGTTCGCCCGAGGCGACTGAATTTACGATCGGGTGAATTCTTTTACGTACGAAGTTGCCTGTTTGGCCAATTGATATCAGGAATTTTTTTTGCCACTTTTTGGGGCCGCTCTTCGATCCATTTCCAGTCGGAAATAGTATCTGTTTTTTTTCTCAATTTTGGTCCTTAAAATTCCCAATCTGATGAAGCTAAAATTTTGACATGTTAAGTTCGAATGTCCGCTTTTATCAAAATGAAAGTAGAAGTACAACCATTCTGCATTCGTCATTTCAAAAAGCTGCGGCTTTGAAAGTGATCCATTTCCTTCTATTTGTAGTTTAAATGGATTGTTCGAAATTAAAATAATTATTTCATTGACAAGTAAATACGTTAGTCTTTACCTCGTGGCCCAAAATGTCACAGAACACATCATGTGTTGACGTTGACTGTTTTTGCTTGCAGTTTATGGAGGAAATGGAAGTTGGGTGTGTGTAATAAAAAAACCGATACCGAACAGAACTGAATTTCAGGATGTGTTTGTACATGTACATTTTGTAATACTATACATTGTATAAAAGTTATAAAATCTTAATTAAATGTAGGTTAATGATAAAAGGAAAATTAGTTGTTGTGCATAAAAGTTTTAATGAGATACTTAAAATGGATAGATAATGTTTTAAAAAATGAAAACTTTTGTAATTTGTAACACACAGTAGTTACTTATATTTATTAAAATAACAATAAATTAATAAAACACAAAATTGACTCAAATATTTTTTTCTTTGCGGGCAACCAAAATTTTCATGGCAGGCATGCACAATATCAGTATACATGTAGCACTCGCCCGGCTTAGCAAGTTGTTAAAAAATGTTAAGGTCACAAACTGGTTAAAATTTATATATTTATGTAAATGTAACGGGCCTCTAAGTTTAAATCTGGGCTCCCAGAATTTAAAAGTTAGGAGCCTGTTTGGCTTCTGAGGATTTTTTCTTAATTTCCACCCCTGCCTAGGTATATTTTTCCGGCAAACTATGCTAAATTTTACGTCAATTCTGACCAACATAACCAATTTTCTACGAAAACCCATGAATTTGCTGTACCTCTGTTAATGACGTCATATCTCAGGTATGACACACTTGCCAGGTGGCCAACAAACATTTTTGGAAATCTTTGGATATGTAGAAAATTAAAATTCATGTCCCTATATTCCATCAGAAAATTCCCACATGACCAATTTTGTGCCCTTAGTCAACACACTAAGAGCTGTTTTAGTAGCGTATTGTAGTATCTTGGCAATAGGGAATAAGTACGACAGGATATGAATTTTAAACGTCAATGGCAACAATGTGATTTAGGTCTGAATCTATGCTTTATATCTGAGAAAAGTCTATTCTAGAGATTTAATTAAGTAGTCATGTTATCAGCTTACTTAGAAACATGTTGGTTATACTCTATCATTTTCAATTACATGTAACACTTTAAAAAAAATCATTCTTACATGTATGTATAATGAATTTTGATGAAAAACAAACATGAAACGTTTACAGAAACTACATATTTATGAAAATAATATAGGATTTTCATCTCATGTAAATTATTTGCATATTGGATGGTAGAAAATTATTTTTTCAGTCATATACTATTCACAAGTTTCTATTACCAGGACGATTTTCAGTGGAAATGACACTATTTCTCAGATGAATGAAATAGATAAATTTGTGGTTTGTGTCTTTGTTAAAGTGTATCAAATACTGGTAGTACATATAATGTAAATATACAAACATGTGAATGTCTGAACAGAGAAATAATACTGTCATTTAAATAGTAATGACTTGTAATCCAACAACATAAATTACGGCCACAAACACTGCCCATCTCTACTAGTTAGCATAAGGGTTGGCACAGAGGTTTTGTGTACACGTATCTCTCCTTATCCCTACTTAAACGTCCCATCAGTGAGGAACCCAGGCAAAAGTTTGACTTTGGTAGCCCTATTAGCCTACTTAGTATCGTTACTTCCTGCCAGCATAGCTACATGTATTAAGATCTTTGAGGTCTTAAATCCCCTTCACCAGGGAAAGGTACAGCACATGCAGAAATTTAGGCTAAGATGGGGTTTGGGGTTTTTACTTGCCTGTGTCAAGATATGCTGGGGCTCCATGTCTAGGAAATAATAAAGATTGGGGAACCAGAAACAGGAAAGTTATGAAAAATTATGCATATGTTCAATAATACATGTATTTATATACCGTGATTTAATTCTGTTGGTATGAAATATTGGAATTCCAGGCGCATGTACTTACTTATATTCTTACAGTTTTTTCATAAATACCGGTACTATGTAGCATTATAACTCAAAACTGATTGACTTTTTGTATACTAAGATGTATTGGGATGTTGTTAGGCATCATCTAAGGATCATTTTGACAAAATTTCAAGGTCATTGGGTCAAAGGTCAAGGTCACAGACACCTAAATAAGCAGAAAATATTTATGTTTTTGGTCAAATTTTTTTTACATCTTTTACTTCTACTAAAAAGATATTAGGCTAATTTGAATCAAACTTGATATGCAGTTTCCCCATGCAAAGTCACATGACACCTGGGCCCCTAAGATTCAAAATTTCAGGGGCCCAGATTTTTTTTTTCAATTTAAGTTTCATGTAGTTTCAGACCTCTGTCTAGAAATTCATCTACAAATATTGTTTTCAATGATTGTCATCTTTTTCACAAAGCACAGTATGGTAGCATTTTGTGTCGAACACTAATGACTGTATCTTTGATCCATGTAAAAATTCATTTGAAAATCTGATACAGTTTACCGGTAATAAATATTGGTAAAAGAAAATGAACTCTTTAGAGACCTAAATGCATGACATAAGTGGTAGCATGTGACTTACTGGTATGATAGGTATACCCAAAAGACATGAAGATAAGTTTTATTGAAATTTGTGGTTTGAAAAAAAATATTAGAAAGTTTTTGGGACAAGATTTGAGGTTTTCGGGGCAGTAAAGTAGAAAAGTATGGTAGATTTTGTAAAGGGAATAGGTCAAAGTTAATTGTAATGAGTGATGATGCTGATGTGTATATCAGTGTAAAATATCAAATATGACAGGTTTTTTCTGTCAATTTTGGGCACAAATGGCAATTCTAACATGAATTTTGGGAAAAACTTTTTACACACATGGAAGTCTAAATGTAATGGAATCACTTTTTAATGCAATATTCCTTGAATTAATTCATTTTTCATTTTGATCATGGCCTGAAAACCAAACTGGAAATTTTTTCATCAAACTGGTTAAAAAAAACACATGCATTTTGCATTGTGGGAATGGGGCCGAATTTCAGCCCCATGGAAGCTATAGAAAAAGGTCAGTACACTGAACTACATTTGTACACACAGTTGTCAATAAACATTTCACCAACTTGTGCTCACCACCTGGGTGACTTCCAAAGGAAATTCACTCACCCAGCATGAAAATAACTCCCAATGGGCAAGTGGGCAATCACTAATTTCTATCCCTGGTAAATTTACCAGTATTTATATTTTGTCTTTATATTTTCAGAAAATGAAGTTAGTGCTTCTTGCTTTCATCTCTGTCTTGGTGCAGACAAGTTTTGGGGAAGAAATAACATGTAAGTATAGTGCCTTATGTATCCATCTTGGTGTCTGAAACTTATCTGAATTTTGATACTTGTTTGAGATCTGATCCAAATGTCATATTTAAAGCTGTCTGATACTTAATGTAACCAAATGTCTGAGATTTCTACCTGATTCTGAGTGTCTGATTCTTATTTGATACCTGATGTAACCGAATGTCTGAGATTGGTATCTGAGTTTCTGATACTTGTCTTTTATGTCTAATTATACCAGACACAGTGGGACCTGTCTTTAAAGACCATTCTCAAGAAAGACCTATATTCTGAGACCACATTTTGAAAAACAATTGGTTCACTAATCCTTTGAAAAAAATTCTTTTGAGAGAGGCCATCTATCATTAGAGACCACATTTCAGAGGCAGATGGGGTTGTCTTTCAAAACAGTTTTCACTATACCTGAGATTTATGTTCAATGCCTGATTCTTAATCTGAGTTTTTGATACTTATTTTGTAAATACCAGACGGATGTAACCAAATGTCTGAGTGTCTGATTCTTGTGTGTCCTTTCTGATGAAACCAAATGTCTGAGTATGTGTGTTCCATGTCTGGTGTAACCAAATGTCTAAGTGTCTGATTCTTGTGTTTCCTGTCTGATGTAACCAAATGTCTAAGTGTCTGATTCTTGTGTTTCCTTTCTGATGTAACCAAATGTTTAAGTGTCTGATTCTTGTGTTTCTTTTCTGATGTAACCAAATGTCTAAGTGTCTGATTCTTGTGTGTCCTTTCTGATGTAACCAAATGTCTAAGTGTCTGATTCTTGTGTGTCCTTTCTGATGTAACCAAATGTCTAAGTGTCTGATTCTTGTGTGTCCTTTCTGATGTAACCAAATGTCTAAGTGTCTGATTCTTGTGTTTCCTGTCTGATGTAACCAAATGTCTGAGTGTCTGATTCTTGTGTTTCCTGTCTGATGTAACCAAATGTCTGAGTGTGTTTTCCATCTCTGATGTAACTAAATGGCTAAGTGTCTGATTCTTCTGTTGCCTGCCTGATGTAACAAAATGTCTAAGTGTCTGATTCTTCTGTTTCCTGTCTGATGTAACCAAATGTCTGAGTGTCTTATTATTGTGTTTCCTGCCTGATGTAGCCAAATGTCTAAGTGTCTGATTCTTGTGTTTCCTGTCTGATGTAACCAAATGTATAAGTGTCTGATTCTTCTGTTTCCTGTCTGATGTAACCAAATGTCTTAAGTGTCTGATTCTTCTGTTTCCTGTCAGATGTAAGCAAATGTCTAAGTGTCTGATTCTTCTGTTTCCTGTCAGATGTAAGCAAATGTCTAAGTGTCTGATTCTTCTGTTGCCTGTCTGATGTAACAAAATGTCTAAGTGTCTGATTCTTCTGTTTCCTGTCTGATGTAACCAAATGTCTGAGTGTCTTATTATTGTGTTTCCTGTCTGATGTAGCCAAATGTCTAAGTGTCTGATTCTTGTGTTTCCTGTCTGATGTAACCAAATGTCTGAGTGTCTTATTATTGTGTTTCCTGTCTGATGTAACCAAATGTATAAGTGTCTGATTCTTCTGTTTCCTGTCTGATGTAACCAAATGTCTAAGTGTCTGATACTTCTGTTCCATGTCTTATGTAACCCAGTGTCCAAATTTATGGGAAGAAACCAGCAGCCTTACGCAAGTAGACAAGCAAACTTTCTCACAAAATCAGCTTAGTTTCAAGTAGGGCTTGACCGTGCACTGATAAGAGGTGAGAGACTTTATGGTATAAAGCCTAATGCAGTATGTCACTCTTAAAATTCCTAGCCATTTCAGAATGTTTGGTACATGTATTTTTGATGGCCCTGTCTTGAAAGGTCTGACAGGTGCATCTAGTGTTTGGATCATCCGTCTGTCTGTCTGTTTGTGTTAGTTTGTCCGTCCTCAGTAATTCGTTCCCACTTACATATAAAGTGCAATATTTAAAGTTTGGATTGTGATGCAGTAACCAAACTTTGACTGTAAGTTCATCTAAGGGTTGCTCACACTTCACTGATATGACATGCCCCTGGGGGTGGGGGTGTCAGGTGGGGTCAAAATATAGGACAATGCAATATTTAAAGTATACATATTATTTGCCAGCATAGAAATTTGTTGGGACCAGGGGCATTTGTGTTTCACAAACACATCTTGTTTTTCAGTGAAGCTTGATGATGAAAACTGTAATTATGACATCTACAAACCAAATGAAGACAAAAGCTACATACTTATATATGATGGAAGGCCCCTTGGAATTTACTGTAAATATAGTTTCATTGGTCGATCTGATGACTACATGGATGAATACAAGGCATGCGTAGAGACCCTGGAATACAACGTTGTGGATTCGGAAGTCAAATTATCATATTTAACTGGTTATTCTTCAACTCCTGACAGGGTAAGTGTGTCATAATGTTATAAAGATTGATATCTCCTGATAGGGTAAGTGTGTCATAATGTTATAAAGATTGATATCTCCTGACAGGGTAAGTGTGTCATAATGTTATAAAGATTGATATCTCCTGACAGGGTAAGTGTGTCATAATGTTATAAAGATTGATATCTCCTGACAGGGTAAGTGTGTCATAATGTTATAAAGATTGATATCTCCTGACAGGGTAAGTGTGTCATAATGTTATAAAGATTGATATCTCCTGACAGGGTAAGTGTGTCATAATGTTATAAAGATTAATAGTCCAGGGTATAACCCTATACAATTATTACAGAAAAATAACAGATGTGTGTTATTATGGGACAAACATGGGTAATCTCCCCTTTCCTTATCAAACCTGTAATAACACATATCTGTTATATCAGGAAAATGTGTCGCATACAATAACATTTGGATGTTATCGTGTAGTTTTCACAATGAAGACATTCAAAAATTTTATATTTCTTTTTCTTTGCATCAATGTATTTTAATAGCAAGAACAAAAGTTTTATGAGCAAATGATTTAAAATGAATTTAACACATGTTTGTTATTACAGGAAATTAAGACTTTCCTGTAATAAGTATGCTCTGTTAATTCAAAAGATGAAACCACATCTTTCAGACTGGTAGAGAAACTTAAAAGCTTTTTCTCATTAAATATTTGTACTGAAGCATGCACTTTAAAGTCCATGGAATGTTAGCCATAATTTACTTTGCACTGAAAAAAAAAATACTACGGTTTAAATTCCCAACAATATGAAAAGCTCTTTACAATAACATACATATGTTATTACATGTTACACTTTCTCAAGATATGATTTCTGTACATTTTCACAATAACACATATCTGTTATTTTCTGTAATAAATCTATAGGGTTATACCCTGGACTGATTAATATCTACTGACAGGGTAAGCATGTCAAGATGTCATAAAGATTGGTAACTACTGACAGGGTAAGCTAGTCATAATATTTTAGAGATTGATATCTACTGACAGGATAATTGTGTCATAAAGATTAATATATACTGACGGGGTAAGTGTGTCTTGATGTCATAAAGATTGATATCTACTGACAGGATAAGTGTGTCATAAAGATTGATATATACTGACGGGGTAAGTGTGTCTTGATGTCATAAAGATTGATATCTACTGACAGGATAAGTGTGTCATAAAGATTGATTATATACTAACGGGGTATGTGTGTCTTGATGTCATAAAGATTGATATATACTGACAGGATAAGTGTGTCATAAAGATTGATATATACTGACGGGGTAAGTGTGTCTTGATGTCAGAAAGATTTATATCTACTGACAGGATAAGTGTGTCATAAAGATTGATATATACTGACGGGGTAAGTGTGTCTTGATGTCATAAAGATTGATATCTACTGACAGGATAAGTGTGTCATAAAGATTGATATATACTGACGGGGTAAGTGTGTCTTGATGTCATAAAGATTGATATCTACTGACAGGATAAGTGTGTCATAAAGATTGATATATACTGACGGGGTAAGTGTGTCTTGATGTCATAAAGATTGATATCTACTGACAGGATAAGTGTGTCATAAAGATTGATATATACTGACGGGGTAAGTGTGTCTTGATGTCATAAAGATTGATATATACTGACGGGGTAAGTGTGTCTTGATGTCATAAAGATTGATATATACTGACGGGGTAAGTGTGTCTTGATGTCATAAAGATTGATATCTACTGACAGGATAAGTGTGTCATAAAGATTGATATATACTGACGGGGTAAGTGTGTCTTGATGTCATAAAGATTGATATCTACTGACAGGATAAGTGTGTCATAAAGATTGATATATACTGACGGGGTAAGTGTGTCTTGATGTCATAAAGATTGATATATACTGACGGGGTAAGTGTGTCTTAATGTCATAAAGATTGATATATACTGACAGGATAAGTGTGTCATAAAGATTGATATATACTGACGGGGTAAGTGTGTCTTGATGTCATAAAGATTGATATATACTGACGGGGTAAATGTGTCTTGATGTCATAAAGATTGATATATACTGACAGGATAAGTGTGTCATAAAGATTGATATATACTGACGGGGTAAGTGTTTCTTGATGTCATAAAGATTGATATCTACTGACAGGATAAGTGTGTCATAAAGATTGATATATACTAACGGGGTATGTGTGTCTTGATGTCATAAAGATTGATATCTACTGACAGGATAAGTGTGTCATAAAGATTGATATATACTGACGGGGTAAGTGTTTCTTGATGTCATAAAGATTTATATCTACTGACAGGATAAGTGTGTCATAAAGATTGATATATACTAACGGGGTATGTGTGTCTTGATGTCATAAAGATTGATATCTACTGACAGGATAAGTGTGTCATAAAGATTGATATATACTGACGGGGTAAGTGTGTCTTGATGTCATAAAGATTGATATATACTGACAGGATAAGTGTGTCATAAAGATTGATATATACTGACGGGGTAAGTGTGTCTTGATGTCATAAAGATTGGTAACTACTGACAGGATAAGTGTGTCATAAAGATTGATATATACTGACGGGGTAAGTGTGTCTTGATATCATAAAGATTGATATATACTGACAGGATAAGTGTGTCATAAAGATTGATATATACTGATGGGGTAAGTGTGTCTTGATGTCATAAAGATTGATATATACTGACGGGGTAAGTGTGTCTTGATGTCATAAAGATTGAAATATACTGACGGGGTAAGTGTGTCTTGATGTCATAAAGATTGGTAACTACTGACAGGATAAGTGTGTCATAATGTTGTAAAGATTGATATCTACTGACATGGTAAGCTAGTCAAAATTTTTGTAAAGATTGATATCTACTGACAGGATAAGTGTGTCCTAAAGATCAATATCTACTGACTGGGTAAGTGTGTCTTGATATCATAAAGATTGATATCTATTGACAGGATAAGTTTGTCATAAAGATTAATATCTACTGACAGAGTAATTGTGTCATAAAGTTTGATATCTACTGACAGGATAAGTGTGTCCTAAAGATCAATATCTACTGACTGGGTAAGTGTGTCTTGATATCATAAAGATTGATATCTACTGACAGGATAAGTTTGTCATAAAGATTAATATCTACTGACAGAGTAATTGTGTCATAAAGTTTGATATCTACTGACAGGGTAAGTGTGTCATGATGTCAAAGATTGGAAACTACTGATAGGGTAAGTTTGTCATGATGTTGTAAAGATTAAAATATACTGACAGGGTAAGTGTGTGACATGATGTCAAAGATTGGAAACTACTGACAGGGTAAGTTTGTCATGATGTTGTAAAGATTGAAATCTACGACGATATACCGAACTGTGATATATCGCAGTATTTTACCTTTGGTACGATACACAATACATTAATTTTATGCCATGACACACTTAAGATAATTTCCGGATTTATCCGTTTCCGGTTTAGATTCTGTATACCATATTTCTGATTTATGGGTAAACACACAACATGGCTGAAGGCAGTCTACCCACGGGGAAAACAGATGTGCCCACCATGGTCATACAAGTTACCATTATGTGAAACGTCATCATCCAAACGTAAATTATGAATCAAAGCCTAAAATTAAAAATATTCATAGATTCACAGGGGCAATGTAGTTTGCAACAATCAATGAACAAAATGTTGTCAATCAATTTACTTAGGGCCAAGACTATTTCAAAAGCAATAGCTCATTCAGTACAGTGGAATCGGATGGTTGCAGAAAATTGATTAACATTTTAGAGTCAAAATATGATGTTCCTTCTCGGATATATTTCTCCACAAATGTTGTCACTGATTTATATAACAGGATATATCTCATTTTTAGTTAACATTAACAGTAAACAAAACGGAACAAACAGGATATGTGAAACAAAAACTTTATTTTTTTTAAAAGCAAGTGCACAAAAATGCAGTGATGTCATTAAATGTTTGAATTTTGAACTTAATTGTTTTATACCTGTGTATTGTAAATGTATTGTTTCGTCAAGTAGGAATTGCAATACATATCGTATCATCGTTGCAGCCCTACTCATAATGTCAAAATGATTGATATCTGCGGACAGAGTAAGTGTGTCATGATGTCGTAAAGATTGATATTTACTGACAGGGTAATTGTGTCATAATGATTGATATCTACCGACAGCAAGAATTTCTTGATGGCAAGAGCTCTTGATTTGTAAGTTGACGGTCTTAGGTTTAGCTCATACTTAAGACATCTTCAGAGCAGGAAGTTATTGTTCTTTTGGCAAGTGCTTGGCTTAGAAGTGAGTAATTGGTCTTTCAGATGAACCTTAAAACCCAAGATCACAGTAATATTTATAAAGTGGAGCCAAAGTCAGTTGTTGAATATTCACAACTAAATAGTTTTAACTCACCTAAACCAAAGGTTCAAGTGAACTTTTCTGATTACCTTTTGTCCATCGCATTAGCTTTTCTCATTTTCGACTTCTTTTTCAAAACCACTGAAGGGATTTTGCTGAAACTTTGTAGGAAGCAAGCACTCAAGGTCCTTTACCAAATTTGTTCATTTCTGCCAGATCGGCCCTTAGGGATGGATCCAGGGTGGGGAAAAATAGTCTCAGGCGGTACCCTTCTTTAAAATCTTCTGCAGCATGGATTGAAAAAGTTATTGCATCTAAGTGATCCACATAGATGTATGATTCAAGTTTGTTGAATTCGTAGAAATTGGAAAATAAATTTTTGATGCATTTTTGACATCTTTATTAGATGAAGTAATTTTCATACATTTTAATGAGTTGATGTTCCATCAACTTAGAACTGTAAGTAAGTTGTAAGTTGTTTCTTGGGACCAAGTCAAAGCACATTTTACAGTATGGGATTAATAACAAATTATATTGACAGGAAATTACACATGTATGTGCATTTCAGCAACATGAACTTTAAAACTGAACTTTCCAAGTCACACTTCTTAGGTCACCTGAGTCAACAGCCCATCATGACCTATTGGATCATCGTCTTTTGTCTGTCGTCGTATGTCGTGCATCATCAACATTTACACATTTTCATCTTCAACAGTTGGCTAATTTTAACCATACTTGGCATATAGTATCCCCATGTGAATCCACATAAAGTTTGAGAATAAAAAGGAGCTAGGACCCATAGGGACCAAAAAGGACCAAAATTTCATACATCTTTAAAAATCTTATTCTCATGAACCAATACTCAGATGACTTTCAAATTTTGTTTGCATAATTGTAAAATCAATATCTATAAAGTTTGTGAATGAAATAAAATTTCTCCATAAATGAGCCACTATGAGGTGCCTCAGTAAGGCAGAGTTCAATTGTATTACAAACTGTTTAATAACTCAAAACTGATTGACTTTTTGTATACAAAGATATTTGAGAAAGTTGTTAGGAATTAACTAAGGATCATTTTGACAATCTTTCAATGTCTTGGGGACAAAGGTCAAGGTCAAAGGCACCTAAGTATACAGAATTATTTTTTTTTTAATGTTTTGACTACTTCTCCAGAACAATTAGGCCAATTAAAACCAAACTTGACAGGAAGTATAACATTGTAAAGTGCTATAGAGTTTGCAGATGAAAATGGGGTAGGACCAAACATGGCTGCTATTGCCAAATATAGAATGAATGAGGCAGCAGACATTTTTTATTTAATACTTGTATCTCCAAAATTATTACAACTAGAAAAAAAACTGATACCTTAAAATGAGCGGCCTGCAAAAATCTACCAATGTTTTATTTACCAATTATGGGAGTTATTTACCCTTTTTATGAATTTCTCATGTTTTTGGATTTTTTTTTTACATAACATGTATCTTGAAAAGTATAATATATAGAGTAAACATGAAAGAAGCAAAAATGTTCAGCAAGCAAAGATCTACAAAAAAGTCAATAGGGCCAAAATTGCCGGTTCAATCCTTATTGCCTGGTCGACCCTTTTGGGAGTTATTTCTACTCTTTAGTAAATTTCTCATGTTTTGCAGTTTTGTCCCATTATCTCGAAAAGTATAATAGATAGAGAGAAAGTAAAAGAAGAAAAAATGTTCAGCACACAAAGATCTACAAAAAAGTCAATGTGTTGAATTGTCAGGTAAACACATATGGGAGTTATTTCCCCTTTTAAGTTGATTTTTTTACTTTCAAATTTTGTATGCATGATTGTTAAGTCAATTTTCAATGTTTGCAAATGAAAATGAAATCTGACAATAAACAGTCCACTAGGGGGCACTTGAATAACAGGGTACAGTTGTAAACAAATGGCTTAATAACTCAAATCTGATTTAATTTTGTATGCAAAGATATATAAGAAAGTTGTTAGAAATTACTGAATGATCAAAGGTGATGGGGTCAAAGGTCACAAACACCTACGTAAATAGAAAATATAATTTATGTTTTAGGCTGTTTGTGACTTTGTCTTGAAATTTATGATTGATAGAGAGAAAAGGAAAGAAGCAAAAATGTTCAGCATGCAAAGATCTACAAAAAGTCAATAGGGTCGAAATTGCCGGGTTGACCCTTATGGGAGTTATTTCCCCTTTTCTGAAAATTTCTCATGTTTGACAGTTTTGTCCCATTATCTTGAAAAGTATGATAGATAGAGAGAAAGTGAAAGGATAAAAAATGTTAAGCACACACAGGTCTACAAAAAGTCAACAGGGTCGAAATTGCCTGGTCGACCTTTACAGGAGTTATTTCCACTTTTTAGTATATTTCTCATGTTTTTGACAGTTTTGTCCTATTATCTAGAAAAGTATAATAGATAAAGAGAAAGTAAAAGGAATAAAAAATGTTCAGCATGCAAAGATCTGCAATAAAGTCAATAGGGCCGAAATTGTCTTTTGGGAGTTATATCCCCTTTTTAATAAATTTCTCATGTTTTAGACTGTTTTATCCTAATATCTTGGAAAGTATAATAGATAGAGAGAAAGTGAAAGAAGCAAAAATGTTCAGCACACAAAGATCTACTGAAAAGTCAAGGTGTTGAAATTGTTAGATAAACCCTTATGGGAGTTTTTTCACCTCTTAAGTGGATTTTTCATATTTTTGGCTGCTTTGACATACATGTATTGACTCTTCTTCTCATGAACCAATGATCACATGACTTTCAAATTTTGTATGCATGATTGTTAAAGGGATGGTTCAGCCTAAACACAAGTTGGATTTATTTGAAAGAGATTATCTTCCTGATTCCAAAACTGAAAAAATAAATATTTTCAAGCGGACCACACATTTGCAAGTTCAAAATTAAGGCGCGACTTTCAGAAGTCATGATTTCGGGACTTGCATCTTTTAATTCCCTTGATGTTGGGAAACCATTTTACATAAAATGAAATGACATGTGGCTATTCAATCGAATGTGAGTAAACATCAAGGATAAAATATATAAGCTATATATATTATTACCGAAAAAGACAATTAAATTTTAATTTACACATGTAATTTCAAAACTTACTATTTACATGTAGTCATCTCTCTCTATCTCGTGCGCATTTCACCTATCGTAAACAATGTATTAATTGTTGAAATATAGATGTATACCCCTACATACCATTTTTATACAAATGGCTTAATAAGCAAAATAAGCCTCAAGGGGTACCCCTCTGTGAAAATCTTCTACAGAATTGCAGCATGGATTGAAAAACTAATTGCATCTGTGTGATCTACATGGATATATGATTCAAGTTTGTTAATATCATAGAAATTGGAAATAAATTTTTGACATCTATTTAGGAATGTCATTTCTATTTATTTTTGTATGATTCATTTCTTTGATTTTCACCCTATATATTCATTATGATTCATTCATTTGATGTGTTGTACCTGTAATTAGGTAGAATAACGGTTTTCTAAAAGAATTTTGCTGAAATTTAATTTTTAAATTTTTTGAAGAATTTTTAAAACTGAAAAAAGAAGTGGGAGGGGTAATTTTTCATAAGCTCTGCATACTCATCAAAACCACTGAAGGGATTTTGAAAAAAAAAAACTTTAAAGGATGCAAATACTCCCCTACCAAGTTTGTGTTTTTTTACCAGATTGACTCAGAGGTGGATCCAAGGTGGGATGAAACAGGTCTCGGAGGGTTCCCCTCTTTGACAATCTTCTCCAGAACTAGTGCACGAATTGAAAAACTAATTGCCTCTGAATGATATCAATGGATGCATGATTAAATTTCCAGTTTTGGAATAAATTGGAAAATTAATTTTTGACAAGTTTTTGACATCTTTTTCAACACTGTCATTTTCATTAAGCGTTGTTGTGTCGAACATTTCAAGTGCTTGAAATTATCAAAATTTTAATTGATGCGTCACATGGTACTTAATTAAGATGAGTCTATAAAACACATATTTTTTTAAAAGTACCAGTGGAAACATTGTGTATATATTTTGGATGATTTAATTTTGGTCATTTTAATAGGGTGGCCAAATTGAACAATAGCCAAAATATCCCAATTTATAGCTATTTGTTGAATCCCTGGAGTGGCGTTTATAGGCAAGTTATAAATGACTGTATTTAGTTGTTAACCCTTTCAACCCTTTATGCCATAATAGACTGATCTAAACAATAGAAAAGAGCATACCAGTTAGATACTTGGGGGTGAAAGGGTTAAATCATTCACTTTCCACGTATTTATCTGAGAAAAGGGCATTAACAATAATTACAAGGAATTTACATACTGTGCAATCAGAAAATTTCGTTGTGGAATTAATTACATTTATTTCATTGTTTTCATTTATCAACGAGAGCCGGCCTGGCTCAGTCGGTAGCCCGCTTGACTCTGGATCATGAGGTCTTGAGTTCGAGTCCCACCGTCTTGAGTGCGACGTTAAACAATAATAAACAAACAAACATTTATCAACAAAATTTAAACCATGATGAAGTTTTACATGAATTATACCTAGTAATAGTAACAGTTTCCTTTACAAATATGTTTTTTTTTTCTTTTTCAACGTAATTTAGTTAGTGTCTACAAATATGTTTTATTTTCAAAACAATGACATTTAAACCCCACGATGTCATCTGATTTTATAGTATTTTATATTTCCATTTATTTGTCAGATTTATATATTGTACAAAGATATTTTCTCTCTCTACAGACATATGACCAGTATGATTCTTCACCGCCGACTTTTTGTGCAGGTTCTGATGAGTACCTGGATATAAAACTTGACTCGGATTCAGTTACAAGGACATTATCCTCCAGAATTAAACTGAAAGTATATGCTGTGAAGACATTTGACTGTAAGTTTGTTTTTGTTTTTGTTTTTTTTCTGTGTGAGTGCTAACTCTTCAAGCCCAGAAGAGCAGTAGACTCTTTTGTAAATTATTGACTTAAACCAGTCCCAATATGTCTGTAAAGGTGAATAGGTTAAGGTAGATTAAACAAACTAAGTAGGAAGTGCACTCATCGTAGCTAGAATGTTACAAATCATCTATCACATCTACAGAATCCTTATGGAGGATGACTATATATGTCAGGAATATTGCAGTTTAAAATGTCTAATTTTACTCTAAATTGTTCGATAACTTTTTCAAAAAAGATTAATGTTTTTTTTTTCCCCCCATTTGTTTATGTGAATTATTTTTGCTATTATCACACAAAAATCGTTTGTCGCCACATTTAGGTTTTTCTGTGTAGCGGCAGACCTGTGTAATGTGAAAAACTTACCTGCCATAGAAAAGCTACCTGTATATTGTATGGTTGAAAACTTATTCAAGCATCTGTAGAGAAATGATGCAGTTCAACATTTCTGTTATTTTCCCATAAAAACAATGACATTTGTAGGAAAATGACTCCCATTTATTTTAACAAAAAAAAAACCATTAGAACTAAGTTTATGTTAAATACATTTGGCCATATCAGGGTTCGAAAAATCCACTCGCCCGCTGGCATTGGCGAGTAAAAAATTGTTTCGGGTGAGTAAATATACATAATGAACTTGCCCGTGTGCGAGTGCTGACACCCTACTGAAAATTTATTTTCCCTTTAAAATTTTGAAACTGATCCATTTCTTTCTATTTTAAGTTCAAAATGAATTACAATAAACAATTAGAAACTTATATAATTATTTTATTGACAATTAAACATGTTAGTCTTTACCTAATGGCCAAAAATGTCACAGAACACATCGTTGCAGTTTGTTGAGGAAGTGGATGTGTTTAAATAAAAGAACCAATACCAAACAAACCTGAATTTCAGGACTGGATCTGGGCTGCATTCACTATAGCAGAGTCTATAAATATATATGTACATTTTCTCAATTTTCACATAGGTCTAATTAATGTTGAAAATCTGAATACTTTCTTGGAATATGATGTTGAATGTAGCCAGTCATTTTAGGCCAGCTGAGTCATACTTGGAACCCCTCAAATGATTTGAAATACCTTATTAGTAATCTTGATTGTCAGTGTACTCTATGTGGTAGAAAATACCCAGGCCATTTCTCTGTGGTAGAAAATACCCAGGCCATTTGTCTGTGGTAGAAAACACCCAGGCCATTTCTTTGTGGTAGGAAAATTCCAGGCCATTTCTCTGTGGTAGAAATACAAAGGCTATTTCTCTATGGCAGAAAATATACCCAGGTAATTTCTCTGTGGAAGAAAATATACCCTGGCCATATGCTTAGGCCATTTCTCTGTGGTAGAAAATACCCAAACCATTTCTCTGTGGTAGGAAATACCCAGGCCATTTCTCTGTGGTAGAAAATATACCCAGGTCATTTTTCTGAGGTTGGAAATATACTCAGGCCATTTCTCTGTGGTAGAAAATACCTAGGCCATTTCTTTGTGGTAGAAAATATACCTAGGCCATTTCTCTGTGGTAGGAAATATACCCAGGACATTTCTCTTTGGTAGGAAATGTACACAGGCCATTTCTCTGTGGTAGGAAATATACCCAGGCCATTTCTCTGTGGTAGGCAATATTCCTAGGACATGTTTTCATCAAAGGTAACATATCTAGGTCAATTTTCTATGGGTCAATTTTCTACATGTGTCTGGTTATGATTTCTACCTAGAATAATGAGCCTGAGTAATTTTTCTATGGGGATCACTTTTCTATATTATACAATGTACTAGCTAAGTCACAACACCAGGCTATTGTAATTCAAAAGAAAAACATATGGTATTGGGATTTGTATCTTAACATCTCCTTCATTTGCAAATTACCATGGGAAGTTTTTTCCAGTAGAAAGAAGGAAAAATACAAGTATTGATGACTGATACATGAAATACTGTTTAACAAATTTCTGATAATTTTCTTATATATATATATATATATATATATATATATATATATATATATATATATAGATAGATAGATATATCTATATATATATATATAAATATATATATATACATGTATACACACAGTTCACCCCCGTTCTAGGACTGCTATATATTTTGGACAGTTTAATTTTGACCAATTTAGTAGGGTTGGCCAAATTGTCTAAACTTACACAATAGACAGGATATGCGCATTTACGATAGCGAGTTGTAAATAGGATATGATATACAACAGGGATTAAAGACCTGTCAAGATGAATATGACCACTTCTCAAAAATAGTAAACCTCAATATATTGCCAAACCCGTTATACCGCCAAAATCGGGAAAACAAAAGGTGGCGATATATATATATATATATATATATATATTTATATATATATATATATATATATATATATATTTCTTCCCTTACTATAAACCAACAATACAAATAGCAATTAGCTGGCGAGCTATCTAGGCAGCTGGTGTTTAATGATGAAACACTTAATAGTATAAATATAGATACAATATATTTTATTTACGGTAGTCATTATGACTAATCTGTCACCACAACGTTTTCAATGTATTACTCCTATATACATGTATACTGTTTTCAGAATATGCTACTCCTTAGCCAGTGAAAAATGCCACCCAGGAAAAACCACAGAAAAAACTTTAAGCTACATTAACTATTATTATTATTTTAAAAGTAAAAAACTATGGAAACCTGTGCTTGCAGTACCTGCATAGCGCCGCCTCTGGAGCTTGACACACAAGCTAATGTCGAATAAATATGCACAAGAACAAACTTTCTTCAAAACATATATATATATATATACACATGCGTATATATATATATATATATATTCAAGTACAAATACGTTATATGTTTTATATATATATATATATGGATGTATATATGAATATTATAATTTTTTTTTTAAATCCATTCAGT